>PVIH01002905.1:146975-174810 GCA_004025045.1 Sigmodon hispidus
GTCACCACTCCTGGCCAAATCCAGTTTTGTCCAACCTCCCTCAAGAATGAGTCTGGTATTCCTATAGTTGGAGTGGGGTTCGAAGGATCAGTCCAGGGTGTTTCTGATCCCAAGCTGTTCAGTGGTTGTGGTTTGTCGCTTGGGTATGTTTGGCTTTTTTTTTTCTTGTTTGTTTGTTTAGAACCCACTAGTGAGTGAGAACATCCCCTGCTTATCTCTCTGAGATTGTGATACCTCTCTCAGGAGGATATTCTCCAAATCCCTCCATTTGCCTGCGAATTTTTGGATATCGTTTTTTCTTACTGCTGAGTAGTATTCCATTGTGTAGATGTACCACAGTTTGTTAATCCATTCTTCAGTAGAGGGACATCTAGGTTGTTTCCAGGTTCTTGCTATTACAAATAATGCTGCTATGAACATATTTGAGCTAATACCTTTGGTATGTGAATGTGCTTCTTTAGGGTATACACCCAGAAGTGGTATTGCTGGGTCCTTGGGGAGACTGATTCTTAATTTTCTGAGAAACCGCCATATTGCATTCCAAAGTGGCTGAACAAGCTTACCTGTCTCTACCCTTTTGAAAGATGGATTCTATAGAAATTAATCAGCACATCATGCTGAAGAGAACCTCAGTTTGGTTCTCAGCACCCACCAGAAGCAGTTAAATAATTGTTTGAAATTTTGCCTCAAATGTTCTTTGATGTAAAGTCATGGCACTCTCTTAATCTCTCTGTCTCTTTGTCTCTCTCTCTCTCTCTCTCTCTCTCTCTCTCTCTCTCTCACACACACACACACACACACACACAAGCACATATTTTTAAAACATTAAAGATATATTTAAAAGAAACATAATGTGCTTCCAAATATATTTTGTTTTATAGAATTATACAATTTATTTTTTTCTTAAATTTTGATTAATTTGATCATGTTTTTCAACTATGAAAGCAGAATCTTACTCTCTTTATTTTTTGTGGGATATATGCTAGCAGAGACCTTTAGTATTTATACAAATAAGACATATAACAACACAAAATATTGGCAAATTTGTGTATACAGTTTTAACATTCTACTATTACTTTCTTCCTAATTTAGCTATTTATCTCTCTTCTTATGTTTATTCTTTTTATTATGAATAGATCTCATTTTTTATCCATGTATCCCATTGTTCAATCTCCTTTCCCCCTCCCACCCCTCCCAGTCACTTTCTCTTGTCCCCATCTCTTAATCTCCTCCCCAGCAAGGGTAGGAGGTCTGCAGGTCCCAAGGTGGCTTAGTTCAGCATCCATTCCAGGCAGATCTGCTTTTCTCATCCCAACATAAAGACTGAGTCCAATTTCCTCATCCTAATATCAAGACTGGGTCAGGTGTTACTCTGGAGGAAATAGACTCCAAGGTGTTGGCCCAAGGTGTTTCAGATCCCAAACTGTTCAGTAGTTATACTTTATTAAACCTTCTTTATCAATACATCATAGAAATATTTTAAGTTTAGCGATATGGAACAGTTTTATCTTTATCCGCATCTCTCTGTATATCTCTTTCCAGTACCATCCCCATCCTTACAGTATCTGTTACAGTAGTCAAACACATACAATATTTTCTGACACTGGGACTTCAAGAAATTTTGTGTAGGTTCCTGTCTCTTACTCTGCATCACCCATCAATATCTCTCTCCCTGAATGAATATTTAACTGCCAATTCCAATATTCATGTTTTCTTTCCTCCTCACAAATCTAGCATTTGAATAATAGAAATAAAAATTTTCAATTCCCCAAATACAGATTTTTTCATCCATTATTCCCGTTTTAATGACTAGTAGAATTACCAGTGCAGTCACTCATTTCATGAGTTAGGAATCTATAACATCTTATACCTCCCACATGCTCATTTAGTGTACATAATAGTGTCATTTGACCACCCAAATAGTCTTTTAAATACCATCTAAGTCCTCCTATCTCAACTGACATAGTATTATGCAATTTATTATCATATTTCTATTAACGTACAAGAACTCATTTCTTAATTAGTCTACCTATGTGCATTGCTAACTCTATCCAATATTCCACACATCACATCAGAGCTACCTATAAATACAGAATGATTCCTTTCTACCTGCCTCATTAACATTGTGAAAATGACTCAATTTATTTTAGTGGAGGGAGGGGAGTTTTTATTTTGACACACAATTGATACGTTTTTTTCTAAGTATTTAGCTTGTGCTTAAAAGAGTTAAAGCAATAGTTGACACAATAATGAGAAATGAGAGGTTAGGATGAAAAGAAATAGAAGAATATCCTTCTCCAACAAAGAGAAGAATGAAGAGAATCACAGTTCACACTATGGCATGATATTATGTGGAGTGTGAGAAAGAACAGAACTGAGTATGAAACTGGATCAGCCACATTTGTAGTGTTTGTGTTTGCCAACAAAGAATTTTCTCAGAGCAATTTTCTTACTGTTCTGTAATGACATTACAAAAATCCTCTGAAGCCAATGATTTAGTTTCCCAAGGAATGGGTAAAATGAAAAGAGTTTACTTTCTCACATGGAAGACATACCAAGTGGCTTCCTGCTGAGAGTAAAATTGATTTTGAAGTTGGAATACATGTGTGGACATGTAAGAATCTCTCCCATTGCCCATTAAAATGGATGAGGTGCTAGTGTAAATGTTGGAGTGTCAAAAACGCCTGAAGTTTTGGGTAAGTTTAATAAATATTCTCCCATTAAAAGAACATATGTTTTATAAAACAACTATATACATATTACCTATGTCCATGAATAAATAACACCTAAAGTCAGTTATAAGCAGTTATCTTTAAAGCTCTGGAAGTTCTTCTGAGTGTGTCTTTAAGTACATGTGTTCTACTTCAATTTTTGAGCCATCAGTCACAATTATTTAGTAAAAGTAAAATCTAATTCAACATAGATCATCAACATTATTCAAGGGTTTTTTTCTTTTTCTTTTCATTTTTTAATGTTTTGAAATCTTAGGCATGTCTTTCCTATCCAAATATGATGATTAATAATGTTATGTTTTATTTTGTTTTTCAATTACTGAACTGGCTGTTGCCCTGATTAGTTTTGTCCTCAACTTGACACACTTGAGAAGATAAAAACTACACTGAGATTTGCTTCCATAAATTGTTATGTGACCATGTCTGAGGGATTTACTTAATTGAACATTTGACCAGGAGTGTATGGTTTTGGTGCCATTCCAAGAAAAGTGGTCCTGAATTTTCTGAGATAACAATCTGACCTGAAATCTGGCACCCATGCCTTTTGACCATATTTTTACTTCAGTTCCTACAATGCCAGTCTTTGGTGATGGACTGAAACTTCCAAGCCGAATGAAGTCTTAGCTGCCCCATGTTGCTTTGGTGAGAGTTTATTGTTTAATAAACAAATTTAATTTATTAAACAGCAATGAAGCAACAATTAGAATACCTGACCATAATGCATGTTTAGCACAAAGTCACTTAAACCATAATTGCTTAGACAAAATCCAACAGGAAACTTTATGCCAGAGATATACTATATCCCTTATTTTCATCTTTTTCTGTGTTGTTTGTTTGGTAAAAAATGTTTTACGTACTTGATGTATATTGTTTTTCAAAAAGAGCAAATTTAGAAACAGAGCTAAGATTATCCCCATTATGTCAAACAATATTTAAGTAAAATTAATTTATCCTTTTTTCTCAAATGAACCTTCAGTTTGTTAATTTTTATTCAGATACTTCATCATTTAAATATATTTTTTTATAATTAGTAATGAGCAATAATTTAGAGTTGCTTCTGTTGTCACGTAGCTATTTACAAAATAAAATTACAAAACACTTCTATGCTTCCAAATATTTAAAAGGCATTACTTTATCTTAATAAAGTTAAAATTTTATAAGCATTTGCTATAAAGTAAAAGTGATTACATATTTTTATATGTTATTTATTGTTTATATGTTATTTATTGCTTGTGTGTGTGTTAGTATGTGCATGTGAACATGTGGTTCAGGAGTTCAGGTCAGAGGAAAATTCTGCAAAATCGGTTTTCTTTCTCCTTTTTGCATAGGTTCTACAGATCAAATTTAGATTGTCAGGCTTAAGCACTAAATGCCTAGACAGACTGAACAATCAATATTATCACCTATAATGAGCTATATTTTATGAATTTATACAAAATTTAAGCCAGTGAAATATAGCCCTCTCTTTTAAAAAAATTGATTTTGCTATTCTGATCATCATTTGTATCTGAACATACTATTCAAAAGTGAGCTTTCTTTTCTCTTGCAGAGTCCTGGTACTGATTCTATTGCAACAACATTGTTAGTGGGTTTTGAGGCTCTGAATATTTCACATATATGACAATATTGCAAGTAGGGCATCTGGCTCACTGTGGTAATATTTTAGCTGTGTCCTGATTTCACTTGCCCCTCTTTCCATCAAAGTCCTCTCATGATGTCTCTACTCCACAGTAATTATGTAGTTTATTCTCAGCATAATCACCTTCATGCGTTTTCACCATTGGCACAACATGTTCAAACTTATTAGACAGATGATGAATTTAAAATGCCCTTGAATCTTTTCTTTTTTCCTTGTTTAGGAAGGTAAGAAGAGCTAAGATTATTGTCAGTATAACTTTGTATCTTATTATATTAATTTATTAATTCTATTGATTGCTTAATGCCATGATGGATTTTATTTATAGGAGCTATCCGTTTCAAAATAGTTAAGAGTTCAATACCATCAATCCCTCAAATTAGAGTTACATGTTTTTTTGTACATATATTACAAACAAGATTAATATAGGTACAAATATGTTTACATTCACCAGTATTAGGGCTGAAGAAATGGCTCAATGGATACAAGTACTGTTTTTCTTGAAGAGAACAAGGATTCAGTTCTTAACAGTTACCTAACTGCTCTTGAACATCTGTAACTCCTAATACAGGAATATACAGCACCTACTTCTAAATCTACAGGTTCCAGCTGTGCATGTGATACATATAAATACATGTAGGAAAACATTCATATGCAGTAAAATGATGTAAGACTCTTACTTTCAAATCTGCCAAATAAATTTAGGTAGAAAACCTCAGGGGAGACAAACAGCACCTTTGTAAATACACTATTTTAACTATTCCAGAATCAAAATTAGAATACCACTTTGTTTTACACAGTCAACTATTTCCAAATGCTGCTAAGAGCAAGGAGAATTGTTTATGAGGAGATTGAAAACATTTTTAGATTGCTTATGTAAGTCAATAGATACCCTGCTGCTTAATATACCATTTTAGAGAATGTACACCACGGTGGCTGTACAAAATTGCCAATGGCAGAATATTCACATTTCTCTGAACTTACAGAAGGGAGGTTGTTGTGGGAAATCAAAATTTACCCAGATAAATGCTTGTGATGTCAAAAAACTAAATCCCATTGGGGTGTGGCCAGCTTCAGGGAGAGCTTGAAACCCAGGTGACTCCCTCTCTTTGTTCCCGAGTGCCCCGAAATAGAAGCTCTCAGGTCCTCCCTCTGCATGCCTCAGCCCCATTTATCTCCTAAAGTCGTTTGTTGTCTAATAAGTACCTTTCCCGCCCCACTAAATGTTAACTAATTATATTAAAAAACAGTTAAAAAAATCATTTGGCTATATCTGGCGCACAACGTGGTGCCCACAGATGCTATCCTATGGATGCAGTGTCAATCATGTCCTGGAGTGAATGAACACTGACATGCATTTCAAATCACTATTTAGACCTTAAGAATCCAAGGAAATCATTCCAGTCACTGCTTGTAGAATATATACTATTGTTGTGGTTTGAATGAGACAAACCCCCAGAGGTACTTAAATTTGAATGTTCTTTCATAGTTGGTGGTTTAGGATGAATTGTGGTGTTTAACTTTGAAAAAAGTTCATCACCTGGGTTGTTTGAAGTTTCAAAAGCCAACTCCAGGCCAATTCTCACCTTCTCTACCTCCATCTCGTGAATAAGATATAAAATTTAGGCACATTCTCCAGCATCCTTCCTGCATGTATAACAAAATGTTTTCCCCCATGATAATTATGGACTAACCCTCCAAAACGGTAAGCAAACTTTCAATTTATATAATGCCTTGGTTTTGATGTCTCTACATAGCAAAAAAACAGAAACACAAACTTTTAATGTACAAAAAGAAAAACGAAAGTTTAATATATGCACATATATACATACATGCACATATATATACAACTTGAAGAACATTGTTATGAACAAGTGATATCTTCAAGAGAAATTTCCCAAAATTTCTATGTAGTCTAATAGCTGAAAATCTTCAAAGAAAATGCCTAACTGTGATAGTTTAAGGATGATATTCTGTGGTCACTAACAGAAGGCCAGGACAGACTGAAGCAAGTTAATATATCCAAGTTTACATTTTGTAATGAAAAAAAACCTATGTGTGTGAGGATGAATTGTATATTTAATAAACATATTCTGGAATATTGAAGAACAGAGTCACCATTGAGGGTCAGGGAGTGGTGAACCACACCTTTAATTCTAGCACTTGGGAGGCAAAGATCTTCTGGATCTCTGTGAGTTCAAAGCCAAAGAGAACCAGGTGGTGGTTGCACCTTTAATCATAGCACTAGGGAAGTAGAATCAGGAATTGAGAGAGCTGAGAGGGAAAAAAGAAGATAAGGTAAGAGAAGGCAAAAGTTTTTGCCTTTACCCATGCTCTCTTTTTAGTGGAGGACTCAAATTCAATGAATGGCTATTCCTAAAGACAGGATCTATCACTTTCTGCCTCAGAAGTTGAACTGGTGAGAAGTGGCTATGAATTATTTCTTTGTCTCTCTGATAATTCTGCTTTTTCTCAATATCTGGCTCTAGGTTTTTATTATAGTATAAAATATAATTTGTGCAATACATATATATGTATGTGTGAGTTTAAATGAGTATATATATATATGCACATACAAACATCTATATAATATATTATATATAAAAAATATATTTACTATTTTATTCTTATATTAGAGGTATTAAAATATTAGAAACAGAGATGTAGAATGAAAATAGCCTAAATCTAAATCTGAAGCTTATTTTTGAAAGCACCATTCAAAAACAGTTTTAAAAATCCCAAAGGAGAGCTTTAGCAGTTATATTTTTGGTTCAGTAATCCCAGATGGAGAAACATTTGTTCATTACTGACCTGGCAATATATCACTTGGCTGAAGTTCAGATTATGTTTTATGTATTGGTGGTGTCTCTTTCATCTGGAGTCTACAACTCAAAAATCCAGAACATGAACAGTCCTCTAAAGCAGTGTTTTGCAATCCTGTGTGGCTTGTGACCTTTGTGTTTATTGAATTACTCTTTTACAGGAGTCTTTTAAGATCATCAGGGCCTGGGTTCAGGTGGCAAAAGCCACTCCTGACCTGCATTCATTCACAGCAGAAGTTTTCTTATTGGAAAAAAAAATTTCCATTTCCAAAGTATAGTTCTCAATAAAAGTTTTATGTACTTTTCCTCTTGAATTTGTAAAATGACTTGAAGTAAACTGATAAAATAAACAAGCAAACAAAAAGATTATCAGAAGATATAGATACTTACATTATGATATATAACAGTAGCAAAATTACAGTTATAAAGAAACAACAAAAATGATTTTATGGTTGTGGTCATCGCAACATGAGGAAATGTATTAAAAGCTTGCAGCATCAGAAAGGTTGAGAAGCACTAATCTAGAATGAGATGAGGAGCTTTTGGACTTTTTAACACTATTGAAGAAAGGAAAGAATCCATCTTGATTAGAGACAACAACAAAAATGCAACCCTGAGAATAGCAATACCCAACAGATCTTGGAAAAACTGAAAAGGAGTGTAAAAAACTAAATTATTAAAGTGCAATATATATTTGTGCAAGATTGATTTACTTGTTATATTAATACAAATTCATGTTCAAAAATAGAGCTGGGACAGTTTTAGCTTTAGAAAAAAATGGACTAGTGCATCCATATCAAGTTTCTTCCAGGTCTATTTTTTAAGTAATATAATATTTATAATGTACCTATAACTAGACAAGTAAGAGAAACAGATCTGGCATATACCCAAACTTTGAGTAACTGAGGACAGACTAAGTATCAAAAGTCTGACAGTTATGAAATGAATGTAGATCAGCAATATTTTAGAACATTACAATATCAGAAGAGGAGGCTTGATTTATGATGACATTGGATGAAAGACAAGAAGTAAACATCAATGTCATGAATATACTCTTGAATAAGAAAAAATGGGGTTTTAGCTTAAAAATATTACCCTGTTTTTAACCAATTTGTAAATATTCGTTATTACACAGGTAAATTTGAACTTATTAGCACATCAGTCACTACTTATAGTGAACAGGGAAAAATAATGGTAATGGACAACTGAATGATGTAATCTCCAAAGGTTGCTAGAGACTACTAGTCATTTTTAGAATGGATGGATGATAAGGCACTTAGAATTTATAATAGCAAAATAGATGGGTTTGAATAATTATACATAGCAACTTTCCACGGGTTTTTGTTTGTAACAATGGTTGGTTAACTTTGGTTATGGTAAAACTTAAAGACAGCAAAAAAGTTGAATTGCATAAGGGGAGAAAAAAGAGAAGTCTTTAAAGAATTGGAGTATAGATAAAATGTTCTAATCAAAGGATTTAGACTTGTGAGAAGAAAAACAATTATAATGGTAAGGTGAATAGTATTTGGACTAGAAAAACAAAATGAAACCTGCCTTTCTAGCACATATTATCAGAAGATATATTTTATTTCCTCAAAAAAAGGCTCAATATGATACAATAATAGAGTGGGTGTTATGAGCATAAACAAATGGAGAAAGAGTAGAGCAAATTTTGAACTATCTGATTGTGATAAAAGCCCCAGGGTGAGATGTGTGTGTCTGTGTGTGTGAATGAGCACATGCCTATGAAAGGGAAGCAGAAATTAGCTTTTACTATATCAATGAATATATGTCTGTGCAAGGGGCAAAATGACCATATGAGTTTTGTACAATGGATCATTTGTATTTTTTAATAATTGAAGATATTTTCTTAAAGTCAGATTGGAAAACACAATCTAGGGGTTTTCAAATGTCTCATGTTGCCTCAGTGGGGTTTTACTCAAATGCATTGTCTCATAAGTCAATTATTTGAAGGTTCCAAGTATGTAAGTCATTAGTATTGGCAAATAATAAAGCAATGATTAATTGGTCTAATTGTTATAAACATACATTTTAAATTCTCCATTTTCATCTAATTGTTGTTTGCTTGTGTCATAGTTCTTTTACAATTGAAGTAAATATCATTATCTTAAAGTTAGAGTTCAACAACATCAAAAATGACAGAAAGCCTACCATCTCATGGAAACCAAACATCATTCAACTGAACCACCTCTGGGTCAGAAGAAATTAAGAAAGAAATAAAAGTCTTCCTAGAATTAAACAAAAATGAATCCATACCATACCAAACTTATAGGACACAATGAAGGCAGTCTTGACAGAAAAGTTCATAGCACTAGATGCCTATATGAAAAACCTAGAGAAACGCTACACTAGAAAACTATTAGCACAGCTAAAAGTCTTAGAACAATTAGAAACAAAATTACCTAGAAGTAGTAGACAGCAAGAAATAAGCCACCTGGAACTAAACTCAGGACTATTGAAACAAAAAGAACATTACAAAGAATCAATGAATCAGAGTTGGTTTTGGGAGAAAGTTTATCAACAAGATAGATAGATAAAACCTGATCCAAACTAACCAAAAGGCAGAGAAGAGTATACAAATCAACAAAATCAGAAATGAAAAGGGGAACATAACAACAGACCCCCATGAAATCCAGAGAATTAAAAGGTCATACTTTGAAAATCTATACTCCACAAAAATGGAAAACCTAGAAGAAATGGACAGCTTTATGGATAGTTATCATTTACCAAAATTAAATGAAGAACAGATTAAATACCTAAACAGACCTATAACCCTAAAAGAAATTGAGACTGTCATAAATAGTCTCCCAAGTAAAAAAAGTCTAGGTCCAGATTGTTTCAGTGTAGAGTTCTACCAGACATTCAAAGATGAGATATTACCAATACTCCTCAAAATATTTCACACAGTAGAAATTGAAAGAATATTGCCAAACTCTTTTTATGAGGTCAAAATTACCCTAATACCCAAGCCACTCAAAGACACTACAAAGAAGGAGATTTACAGACAAATTTCCCTCATGAATATTGATGATAAAATTCTCAATAAAATTCTGGCAAACCATATACAACAACATATAAAAAATGTCATCCAACATGATCACGTAGGCTTCATCCCAGAAGTGCAGGGATGGTTGAACATATGAAAAACTGTAAATGTCATCCATCATAGAAACAAAGGTAAGGAAAAAAAGATCTCATGATCATATCCTTAGATCCTGAAAGAGCTTTTGGCAAGATTCAACACTCCTTCATGATAAAAGTTGTGGAGAGATCAGGAATACAGGAAAAATACCTAAATATAATAAGGGCAATTTATAAGAAGCCAACAACCAACATCAAACTTATGGAGAAAAACTCAAAGAAACTCCACTAAAATCAGGAACTGGTCAAGTATGTCCTCTCTCCCCTTATCAACTCAATATAGGTTTCAAAATTTTAGCTAAAGCAATAACAGAACAAAAGGAGATTCAGGGGATACAAATTGGAAAAGAAGAAGAGAAACTATCTCTATTTGCAGATGATATTATTGTATACATAAGTGAACCACAAGTTCTAACATAGAACTCCTACAGCTGATAAACACATTCACCAACATAGCAGGATACAAGATTGACTCAAAGAAATCAATAGCTTTCCTATACACTAAAGATAAAAGGGTGAACAATAAATAAGAGAAACATCACCCTTTAAAATAGCTGCAAATAGCATTAAAAATCCTTGGAGTAATTATAACCAAAGAGGTAACAGGTGTATTTGACAAAAAGAAAGAAATTGAAGAGTATATCAGAAAATAGAAAGCTCTCCTATGTTCCTCGATAGGAAGGATCAACATTAAAAATGGCAAAGACGGATTCAATGCACTGCCTATCAAAATCCCAAAACAATTATTTACAGACTTTGAAAGAACAATACTGAATTTCATTTGGAATAATAGGAAATCCATGATTGTAAAAAACAATTTTGCTCAACAAAAGAACTTTGGGTGGAATCACCATTGCCAACTTCAAGTTATGTTATGAAGCTATAGCAATAAAAACAGCCTGGTACTGGCATAAAAACAGACTTGTGGATCATTGGAATAAAACTGAGGATCTGGGCATTAACTCCAAAACCTATGAACACCTGATCTTTGACAAAGAGGCCCAGAATATTCAATGGAAAAAAGATAGTATCTTTAATAAATGGTGTTGGCATAACTGGATGGTAATGTGTAGAAAAATAGATAGAAGCCCATTACCGTGCACAAACCTGAAGTCCAAGTGGATGAAAGACCTCAGTGTAAACCTAGCCACACTGAACTTGATAGAAAAGAAAGTGGGAAATGTCCTCCAAAGAATTGGCACAGTTAATCACTTCCTAAATATAACACCAGTAGCACAGATACTAAGGACAGCAATCAATAAGTGGGACCTCCTGAAACTGAGAAGCTTATGTAAATTCAAGGACACAGTCAATAAAATAAAAAGACAGCCTACAGAATGGGAAAAGATTTTCAGCAACCCTACAAGTGACAGAGGACGAATCTCTAAAAAATATAGAGAGTTCAAGAAACTAGAGCCCAAAACCTTGAATAACCTAACCAAAAAATGGGGTACAGAACTAAAATGGGAATTCTCAGCAGAAGAATTAAAAATGGCTGAAAAGCACTTGAAAAAGTGCTCTACATCTTTAGCCATCAGAGAAATGCAAATCAAAACAACTTTGAGATACCACCTGACACCTCTCAGATTGGCTAAGTAAAAGACACAGATGTCAGCCCATGCTGGAAAGGTTGCAGAGCAAGGGGAACACTCCTCCATTGTTGGTGTTAGTGGAAGCTCTTTCAGCCACTCTGGAATGCAGTATGGCGATTTCTTACAAAACTGGGTATCAATATCCCCAAAGATTCAGCAATACAACTACTGGGCATACACCCTAATGATGCACATTTGCACTCCAAATGCATTACCTCAACTATGCTCATAGCAGCATTATTCGTAATAGCAAGAACCTGAAAACAACCTAGATGTCCCTCAACTGAAGAATGGATTAACAAACTGTGGTACATCTACACAGCAAGAAAAAATTACAAACTAAAATTTGCAAGCAAATGGATGGATTTGGAGAATAATCTCCTGAGTGAGGTATCACAAACCCAGAAACTTAAGCAAGGGATGTACTTGCTCATAGTGGACTCTAAACAAAAATGAAAAAAGCAAAGCATGCCCAAGCTGCAAACCACAACCACTGAACAGCTTGGGATCTGAAACACCTTGGACTGGCACCTTGGATCCCACTCTTCCTAGAGGAAAACCTGACTCAGTCTTGATGTTTGTGGGAGAAAACTGGATCTGCCAGGAGTGAAGGCTGAACTGAGTAATATTGGGACCTTGAGATCTTGGTACCTCCTGCCCATGCTGGGGAGTAGATGGGGAGATGTGGAGAAGAGAGAATGACCTGATGTGGTGGGAGGGGGAAGGGACCTTGAATAAGGATATACACGGATAGAAAAATATGACTTCTTTATTCATAAAAAATACTTCAGAATCAAAAAATCAAAAAAAAAAAAAAAAAACCAAAAACCAAAAAACAAAAACAAAAACAAAAAAACAAACCCAACAAACTATGATACATTTACAGAGTGGAGTACTACTCAATAGTGAGAAAAAATGATGTCCTAAAATCTGCAGGCAAATGGATGGTTTTGGATTATAACCTCCTGAGCGAAGTCTCACAAACTCAAAAAGATAAATAGGGTATGTATTCACTCATGGGTGGACTGTAAACAAAAATAGCTAAGCATGTCCAAGCTGCAAACCACAACCACTGAACAGCTTGGGATCTGAAACACCTTTGACTGACACCTTGAGCCTGTTTCCTACAGAGAAACACCTGACTTACTCTTGATGTGGGGTTGAGGAAAGCAGATCCTCCTGGAATGGATGTTGAACTAAGCCACCTTGTGACCTTGGGACCTGCTACCCTTGTTGGGGAGGAAATATAATGATGGAGAGAAGAGTGAGTGACTGGGAAGGGCAGGAGAAGGAAGGGAGCCTGAACAAGGACCTACATAGATTAAATAAATAAATAGAAATGAAAAAAAAAAAAAAACCTTTCTCACCCAGCTGTATCCCATCCAGTCTAGGATAAAAGGCATGAGCTATTCTATTTTGTAGTCAACCTTGAGCTCACTGAAACACAGAAAGATCTCTGTCTCTGGATTTATGGGAATAAATGAGTAGGTCACCACTCTTGACTTTCCCTGTGCTGACATTAAAGGTTTGTGCAGTTGAAGCCCAGTTATTTGGCCTTGTACTCAAAGATCAAGAACTCCCTGATCTAAGTCTGACTAGTTTGTGACTGTGTGTTGATATCTTGATGTTCCAGGTTTTATAAAATATGTAACCTATCAAAAATTAAATATCATTATCAAAGCAAAATTACATTAAATTTAAAAAATTCAAAATATATATTAAAAATATCTCAGAAATTAATAAACTTATTTTGTACATTAATTTTAAATGATTTGAAACCATTCAGTATATATCTTTAGTTATGAAGAACTAAAAACATATTGAGAAACTTTTAAATATTTGAAGAAGTACTTGCCTTAGAAATTTGGCTTGGGATAAATAAGAGAGATTTTTATTTTCTTAAAGTCAATTCCATCTGTTGTCAATATGATGGGAAAATATAAGAACATTCCAAATTCAGCTTCTAATGACCTTTTCCTTCCAACAGAAATGTCAGGTTCATTATTTTTGGATGAATATACTCTCATAGGTCCTTTTATTATCAAGAAAAAAATTCTATTTTCATGGATAATATTGTACCCAAATCTGAGTAATTAATTTACTAAGATATTAAAACTTCATTGATTAGAAGAAAAAAATCATAAAGATACAAAAAATACAAAAGTGACATTAAATAATTATTCATTTAATAAAATTATTTTATTGCATAAGCTGACTATATTTCAATGACTACAGTAAGATGATTTTAGTCACATTACTTTTTACTATCTGAGAAAAGAAAAGACGTAAGTTTCATGCGAAGGATTTACAAAGATAGAACATGTCAGTAGACCAGGATCCCAACACATCAAAATTTATTACTCACACTGATTAGAATTATCAATCTCTGCCATAATTATAGCCTATGTTCAGTCTCCTATCACCTAAAGCTGTAGATGGAAAGTTGTGTGCTATATGGTAAGTATCTTTCTATACATTATTTTAGCCTAGGTCACCTTAAACTTTTCTTTCAAATACATGGCTGTAAATAATTCAGCTGTTAACTGAAGAATACTTTTTATTCTAAAAATAACTAAAGAATAACTTTTTAAAAAGGCATATATGTAATATGAATCTACTTTAATATTTCATAACCTTTCTTTTTGATAACTCTCAGAATTTGTTGTGTTAAAACCTACAAGGAAAAATTGTGTGTCTTTCCCCTAAATTGATGACTTTTAGTATCACATTTTATAACATATCTTTTACATTAACATTCAAACTATACTGTTGCTCAGATTTCTATTTTCCATAACAATGTCCATGTTTGAATTTATTTATATCTTAGCTTTTTTTTTATTATCTTTGTTAGTTATTACCAACCTGACACACATGAGACTCCCTTGTGAAGAAGTAAACACTATTGAAAAATGTCTATCAAGTTGTTCAGTGTTCATGTTTTTTGGGAAAGAAAAGTATATTGATTGATGAGTATTGTGTAATTGCTCAGCCCACTGTGGATGTAAACATATGTAGCAGATAAACCTTGGATATACAAGAAAACTAACTGAGCTTGAGATAAGCAACGCTAGACAACAAGGAGAACTCCTCTGTGGATTGTGCCTTAAACTTCTGCCTTGAGTTCCTGTTCTGAACCCTTTCCAGAATGAATTATCACTAAGTAGCACAAGATGATAAAATAATTTTTTCCTCCTAAGTGGATTGTGTGTGTGTGTGTGTGTGTGTGTGTGTGTGTGTTTGTGTGTGTGTCCCCTGGTGCTTATCATAACAAAAGTTTAATGAGATTTCTGAACTGTCAGCAATGTCCCCCAATATACCCTAGTGACATAAGTAGTGTTCTTGCTCAGATCATGTCATTGGCTTCATGACATCATACTTTTTGTTCTTTCTGGACATGATACCTAACTATAGTCTCCTCTCAATTACTCTGCCAATATGCATTGAGAAAGCCATCTGCTCTATAAATCTTGTTTCTCTGAAGCAGAGATAGACAACCACTCTTTCTATGTGAACTATTCATCCTTCTTTTCTAAGTACAATGCACACCTTTATGCAGTGTAAGAAATTCATTTTATGCTTGACTATGTTTTGTTAATAGACGGAGTCTTTACTTTAACTTTTCAATATGTAAAGTCATTGGATGTTTGTAGAGCTGTAAAAATTTTACTATAAGAGAGACTTCAAAAACCTGAGGTTATGTTAGAACACGCCCCAGGGTTTTTTTTTTTTAATTTTTGACATGTAATCAAAACATTCAAAACATCAAAAAACTCATCACATTCTAAGTATGGAACACTGATAGAAAATTTAAAAAAATTGATATACTTTTAAAAAAGTGAATGTGAAAATATTCACAGTTTGATCATTTGGTTAATTAGCAAACAGAAATTGATGTTTTTATTTAAATCTTTTTCTTTCTAAATTCTACCAGCTTGTGTTGCAAAAATAAGTTTTTCCTTCCTTTCAGTAAAATAACGTGTGATGAAGGCCTGGGTCACATTTAACTGCTGTCATTTTCTCATAATCAGCACTCTTGTCTGCAGCCGCATTCTCTTTTAATCAGTTCAGACTTTCCCCATTGTTAGGATCAATTCAAAATTACAATGTTCATGCCTGTTTCCTGGGCTGGCCACCAAGCAAGTTCTTTATATTACAACTTTCAAAAACTTATTTTGTCACTATGCTTTTGTCACATTTTCTGGCTCCTAAGTTTTAAGATTATGTACATATATATTATTGAATAAGCAACTACCTTTAAATTTAACATTACATTTCTAAAATATTACAGGTTAGTTCTTCTAGACTTTTACATAAATGCAAAGGATATTGTTTGTTCCTAAGTATTATTCGTACTTTGATGTTAAAAAGTTAACTTGAGAGTCTACTTAGAAAAATATAGTAAGAACAGCTTGCTTTTCTTTCTCAAAAGAAAATATTGAACGAACTGTTGAATGAGAACATGTGAGGAGTTGGAGGTTGGGCATGTGCAGTGAAATCATGAATTAAATGCTATATACACACCAAGAATAATTTTATATGCTCTGCCTTTCATATTTTCTAAAATCAAGATAAATAGGTAATATGATTCTTTACTGAATATCTGGAAAGTTAAGAAACAACCTATAGGACAAGCCTACAAACTTTATTTAGCTTGAGATTATTGATTGAACATAAACTAAGATCAGACATATTACACATGTCAATGAAAAAACAAAGTAATGATATATTTTATCACAGAGCAAAATACAAAAATATTAATGTAATCTTTAAAATAAGGAAGATTTAGTAGTTGTACTTTACCATTTGAATACATTAAACCAAATGTTCTATAAAATAATCCTATTAAATTAAGTAGGTTTAATAAACAGCTAAAAAATGTGTGATCAATCATTAAAAATACATGCATCAGTTTTTCAAAATGTACCTAAGATGTATGTGTTACATTTAGACTAATGAGAAATGGAGTATGATTAATAAACACATTTACATAAAATACAACAAATGTTAGATAAAATATTTTTCCAATTTGATAACTGATGATATATATTATATGTATGTAGATAGATAGATTCAAAAGAATCAATTTTTATTAAGGCAATGAGAAATAGAATTGGATACTAGGTCTTTAAAACTCAAAATGTCATGCATGATGTTTTATCCACAGCAATGTATTTAATTATTCCAGTACTACCGTGGTAGGCAATAATTTACTTTGTATGTAAGAGATATTTCTGCAAACTAAAATTGATCTCTGCAAATGCATGTGGCCAGTGATGATTATTCATCTTGAGTCATCTTAAAACTCATTTCTGATGTGCAAATGGAGTTTTATATCTATTACTTAAAAGTTCCTATATCTTTTATAAAAGTTCCTGTACCTCTTATAATCTGACTTTGAAAAACAATACGTTGGCCATTGCCAATTGTTAAATTTGTATAGGTAACTAATTACCTCTATGTATAGAAGATTTGATTTATATGATTGTTTTATTAATTATAAATTATAAAATATATCAACAAGATTCATTGTTATGTATATAATATTATAAAAATAAATGATTTCTGAGATATTTAAAGATATTCTAATATATTGGTTTTTTAATCATTAATGTGCCAAATATTTTAAACAGAGATAGGAGCATATGAAAAATATGGCAATTACAGTTTCAATTTTGTATCAATATACAAATTACCTTAGACATATAAAATAATTTCAGATGTGAATTTGTATTAATATACAAATTATCTCAAGCAGACATATAAAATAATTTCACATTTGTTTCAATATACAAGCATCTATACCAGTGCAAATTGACTATGAATCATATTAGACTAATAATTGTTTTTTTTTGTGTGTGTGTCTTTTTTTATTATTAAGCATGAAGTCACATTTTCTATCTGTTTTTTATGACCTTGTTCAAAGTCCTTTCTCCCTCCCACCCCCTAATTTCTTCAGTTTAATGCTATAATTTTAAACACATATAAATATGCAAGTAACACTTGTTAAACATAATTTTTAAAAATATTATGTTTTATACATTTCATAAATTTCCAGTAAAATATTAATAAATTTAAAACCTAATGTATATTTTTGTTTTAATTAGATGAATTATCTCTCTTCTGTTTGTTAAAATACTATGATATATTTTTACATATATAAGAATGAAAATCTCACTTGTTAAGCATAAATTGCCTAAATTCCCAATAAGATACTAATACATTAAACCCTAATGTGTACTTATCTCTTATTTATAGGCATTAATTCCCTTCTGTTTGTTAAAATACTACTCTAGCTTGTTTCTAGAGTCTTTTTCATTTTCAAATGTTATATGAGCTAGTAGAACAGATGAATATGTATGTAACTCTGGATTTTACTGTGACTGGGTTATATGCATATGTATTGCCAGCTAAAAAATTGATAAAATCCAACATATTTACATTTAGAATCTTAATGCCCACTTTTGTGAGGAGCAAATGCTAGTGCTCCCTTGAATCTGAAAGTGAGAAAATGAGATAAAGACAGAATAAAGTGAAGATTTTATTTCTGTTACATCCCATAAAATATAATCTTTGAAACCAAAAAGAGTGTTATTTTTGTTACTTTAATGTTATTGCAAAATATAATGTATTTCAAGAATCTTATCTTCAACTTTTAAATATTTTTGAATATATTGTTACTATAGTATGTGTTGTCATGGGAAATATCTCTCCCCTACACACACACATATATACATAAGCATATATATGCTTGGCAGTATATAATAGAAGTGTTCAGAAAAATTGTTAGAATGCTCATAGAGCTGCCTCTTGGGCAGTTCAAATAGAAACAAAGTTGTAACAATTTCATATGATGAACAAAATATTGAAGCACCTTTTATATCTCAACAGATAAATCTCTTTTCTTTATCATATGTTCATTAAGCCACTTAAAATGCCTGGCCTTCCCAGGCAAGTTATTCTATTTGTAAATCTTGACTTTAATTTAAGGCATGTTCAACTTTTAAAGGTAACGTTTATTTAAAAATAATTGAGGTTCTGTTTGATGCTTACTTTAAAGGATTTTTTTGTTTTGTTTTTATAAGATTATCTGCAAGCATTATTTATTGGAAAGAGATTAATGACTAATTTTTAAAATGAGTTTAGTATAAAACACAATTGTGAATCTAAACTTTATTATTTGAGTTTTTTCATGATTTTTTTTCTTCTTTATTATTTTGTGTTTATCAAAAAAACAGTAAAATGAATTTAAAGTGCTGAAAAGTTAACAATAACAATAAAGAGGATAAAAATCATAAGCATGACTTATCAAGGGTGATAATGCAAATAAGATTGCTACACATATATTTACTTTGTGTTCAGCTTTCTCTCTGAATTTTTTTTCCATCCCTGTATATCCTTATTCAAGGTCCCTTCCCCCTCCCACCACATCAGGTTATATTTCTTCTCCGCAACTCCCCATCCCCTCCCTGGGCAGGGAGTAGACAGTCCTATGGTCCCACTGACCCAATAATGTTTGGATCAGTCTCCACTCCTGGCCAAATCCAGTTTTGTCCATCCTCCCTTAAGAGTGAGTCAGGTGTTCCTATAGTTGGAGTGGGGTCTGAAGGGTCAGTCCAGGGTGTTTCTTATCCCAAGCTGTTCAGTGCTTTTGGTTTGCAACTTGGGCATGCTTGGTTTTTTTTTTCTTGTTTGTTTGTTTAGAGACCACTAATGAGTGAGTACATCCCCTGCTTATCTTTCTGAGATTGTGATACCTCACTCAGGAGGATATTCTCCAAATCCATCCATTTGCCTGCGAATTTTAGGATATCATTTTTTCTTACTGCTGAGTAGTATATTCCATTGTGTAGATGTACCACAGTTTGTCAATCCATTCTTCAGTTGAGGGACATCTAGGTTCTTTCCAGGTTCTTGCTATTACAAATAATGCTGCTATGAACATAGTTGAGCTAATACCTTTGGAGTGTGAATGTGCCTCTTTAGGGTATACACCCAGAAGTGGTATTGCTGGGTCCATGGGAAGATTGATTCTCAATTTTCTGAGAAACCGCCATATTGCATTCCAAAATGGCTGAACAAGCTTACACTCCCACCAACAATGGAGGAGTATTCCCCTTGTTCCACATCCTCTCCAACATAGGCTGTCATCTGTGCCTTTTATCTTAGCCACTCTAATAGGTGTTAGGTGGTATCTCAAAGTTGTTTTGATTTGCATTTCTCTGATGGCTAGAAGAATATGTTATGTTAATCATATTACTTCTAGAGATGAATTATTATAACAACATTAGTTTATATTGCTGTGTAACAAAGTACACAAACTTAAGTATGTCAATGCAGCTATGTAATAAAAAGAAGTTAGTGTGTCTAAGTTTTTGGCTTACAAACTCAGTGTAGAACCTGAGGTGTTCGCTATTCTCAACTCTCATATAAATGCTTGGTTAAAAGTGTGTTGTCAGGTCCACTTTGTCTTTAGTCAGATTTCTTAGAGCCTGTATTTATTGCAACAATGGTTGCAGTAGCCACATAGAATCAATCTAAGTACCAAGTAGCTCTTACATGTATAAAGAAATGTAGCATGTTTGAATAATAGAATATTAATCAGAAAGGGATCTTATTGTTAGTAGTATTATGAATGTAAAAAAGTAATTGGTTGGATAAAGCAAGCATATAGACAAATGCCATGTTTAGTATACATGTGCGATCTCTTGTCCAGAATCAGCACGTAGAAGGGTAATTAACAAAAGCTGGATAGAATAGAGAAAATGAGGCACAGGGAGACACTGGCAAGCATATGTTAAGTACTGCTTAGATAAGAAAGCACTTTGATAGTTCTATTTTACTCTAAGTTAACTGGAAAGCTATAACAAATTGAACAATTTAAAGAATTTTGAAAAGCATATTTTGAACGTAAATGTCCTTCAAACAATGAACAGCTATTGAAGATTTGATGCATATACATGATAGAATAGTACTCAGTCATGTAGAAAAAAAATAATTCTAAAGTTTGGAGGTAGATAGGTGGAATGATAAGACACAGATTCTATGAAAGAGCAAATGGGGAAAATAATGGGTTGAGAGAAGAGGAGTAATGCTCAGGAAAGAGAGGGAGAAAAAAAAGAACACAAAAATTGTTAATAAGCCATATCAAAATATTGAACACTCCTCCATTGTTGGTGGAAGTGTAAGCTTGTTCAGCCAATCTGGAATGCAGTATGGCACTTTCTCAGGTAACTGAGAATCAATCTCCTCAAGGACCTAACAATACCTCTTCTGGGTGTATACCCAGAAGATGGTAAGTTGCACTCCAATGGCAATAGCTCAACTATGTTCATAGCAGCAATATTTGTAATAGCGAGAACCTCAAAACAACCTAGATGCCTCTCAACTGAAGAATAGATTAACTAACTGTGGGACATCTACACAATGGAGTACTACTCAGCAGTAAGTAAAAATGATATCCTAAAATTTGCAGGCAAATAGATGGATTTGTAGAATATCCTCCTAAGCGAGGTATCACAAACCCAGAAATATAAGCAGGGGATGTACTCACTCATTACTGGACTCTAAACAAAAACAAACAAACAAACAAGAAAAAAGCAAAGCATGCCCAAGCTGCAAACCACAAGCACTGAACAGCTTAGGATCAAAAACACCTTGGACTGACTCCTTGGATCCCAATCCCCCTAGAGGAACACCTGACTCAGTCTTGAGGTTGTGGGAGAAAACTGGATTTGCCAGGAGTGGAGGCTGAACTAAACAATATTGGGACAGTGGGACCTTGGGACCGCCTGCCGCCTGCCGCCTGCCGCCTGCCACCTGCCGCCTGCCCAGTGGGGTTGTGGAGAAAAGAGAATGACCTGATGTGGTGGGAGGAAGAAGGGACCTTGAATAAGGATATATAAGGATAGAAAGTGTGACTTCTTTGTTCATAATAATAATAAAAGTAAATAAATAAATAAATAAGAAGTGTGTCTTCTGGATATTCCATGAAATAAATACATCTGTGAGATACATAACATAATCAGGTCTATAATATACTTCAGTGGAGGTAACGTGAGTGCCTGGTATGTATTAGGGGCTTCTCTTCTGTTCATAGTACTGCCAAAATAATTGTAAGAGGTATTAGTAAAAATTTAATGAGAATAATAGCTATTGTTATAGTAATTCATCTCATAATTGAAAATATATGAGTAAAATCAAAATTGAAAGGGAAGAAGCATTGAGAAGGTAGCTGAAGAGTGGCCTTATCCTGGAGTCCTCATGAAACACTATGTTTTCTCACAGGTCTGCTAGGAGGAATGCTTTCTCAACATTCACAGAAATATAAATATCCAACACTTTCCATTAAAAAAGACTCAGAAACAGAAAGACAGTATAAGATACCTGTGTGCATAGTAGAAGAGTGACTACCCTGGCCAAGCCTTGAGGCAAGTTACACTCTAAAAAAGAGATTTTCAGTGTTTCTAATCTTGCAAGCCTTTAATACAGTTTCACAGAATGTAGTAACCCTCCACTACAAAATTAATTTTAATACCACTTCATAACTGTAATTTTGCTACTGTAATGAATTATAATGGAAAAATTTGGGGGATAGAGATTTTTCAAGGAGTTTAAACCAATAGGTTCAGAACCTCTCTTCTAAACAATATGACTGTTGGTCCCAGGGCACCCTAAAGCATCCCTTGGTTGTCTATTAGTAACAGGTATGCTGAGTTTTTGTAGCGATTATGAAGAATGTAGAGTACTTCCCAGGATGTGTTCTTTTTACTACCCTAGAAAAAAAATTTGCCACTAATGCACTAAAATCTATAATGAAGCATATAACACATGTACAAAGAGATCAGAAAAAAGAATTAACACCTTTTTAGATCATGACAAATAATGATTTTTTTCTTTAAAAATCCAATTATTGTCCCATTAACTAGTATTGTGTGCTCTAGAAGTGTGTTTGTATATGTGCATGCTTGCTAGTGCACACAGGCCAAGGTACATGTGTGGCAGCCAGTAGACAAACTTAGATGGTGTTTGTTTCTGTCCACCTTCTTTGATGTGTGGTCTGTCTATTGTTTACCATTGGGCATGCCAGGGGAATTCGAAGTCCAGATGCCAGAAATTTTCCTGAGCCTGTTTCCCTTTCTACAGAAGCTGTCCTGGGATTACAAACACATGCCACCATGTTCAGGGTTACCTGGGTTGCAGGAAGTGAAAGGAACATCCTTATAGTTGCATGACTAGCACTTCTATCACTATGATGTCTCACTGTCTCTCCTTATTGCTTTATTAAAATAAAATATGTACCAAGGTTATAAGTTTCTGTATGAATAAAATAGAGAATGACCATGTTAATGTACTTTCAATACCTTGTGCTTAAATATTTTTAAGATTTTGCTTAACCTGTAATAATTGTACATATTTGTAAGATACATTGTGGTTTTCAACACATAAAAACAATATATGTATGTCAAACAGGGTAATTTATGTTTCCATCTTCTAGTCATTTATATATCCTTGGAGACTTTTATCTCCCTTTTCTTCAACTAATACTTACGGTATATTAATTTGAACTATAATACCTTTTATTGTGGACATTACATTAGAACAATGATATTACAATTTGTTTTATCCTCCTGTACTAGTTAGACCTTTGTCAACTTAGTGCCAGCTGGAACTAAAGAGGAGGCAGCCTTAACTTGGAAGATGACTCCATAAGATCATGTTATAGGCATACCTATATGACATTCTTTTAATTAATGATTAAAATGGGAGGGACTAGCACATTATGTGTGGGTCTAACTCTGGGTTGATGATTCTAGCTTCTAAACAAAAGCAAAATGATAAATAATACAGATAGTACAAGCCATCATCCATGGCCTCTGCGACAGCTGCATCCTCCATGTCCTGTCCTCCTTGAGTTTCTGCCTTGATTTCCTTAAATGATAGGCTATGATGTAGAATGTAAGCCAAATAAATCTTTTACTTTCCAACTTGCTTTTGGCTATTCTGTTATATCATTGCAATATTAGCCCTAGCTGAAAAAGTTATTTAATCTTTTACTATCCTAATAACTCCATTCTATTGCACCCCTAAATGATAGAGAAATATATGTATTCCAACTACCTTCTGTCTTTCATATCTAAGGGAGAACGTACAACTTGTTTTTTTATGTATCTCACTATTTAACGACATATAGTGTCTATAGATATTCCTCTACATCATATTTTTTAGATTAAATAATGTCCCATCATATAACTATATCTCATTTTTTTATTCACTTACCCATTCATGGGCATCAAACTTGATTCCATATCAAAGATAGTTAGAATACATATTATTGCAGTAAATGCAGGGATTTAGTCATGTCTTTGATATGATAATTTCATATATTAAACTATAAATCTAGAATTAGGACTTTTGGATAATATGATTGATCCAATTTTAGTTTAATTGAGGAGACTCCATGCTGTTTTCTATAATGTCTGTACTAATTTGAATTTTTGTCAGTTAACCAAGACCTCCTCCTCCTCTACTAGGTAGGTGTGAAAATACAGGCAAGTATTGAAACCAAAATAATCTTATTTAAATAGGATTTCCTATATAAAAAGATAATTTAAAAGGCAAGAAGCAAGCAAACAAGAAAGAAATAGAGGGAGGAAGGGTACAAACAAGGAAGGAAGGGAAAGTTGGATAGATAAATGGCAGACAATATGTATGAAGGCCTCAGTAATATTAGCCATTGAAGCAAGTTGATACTAAAGTCACAATGAAGTATACAACTTAACACCCCAACAGAATGGGTGTTATTTTCATGAATGAATCTGCACCTTATTTGCTCTCTTAAAAAAAAAAAGCTTTCTCCACAAATAAGAAGACATAAATAGATAATAGCTAAAATTTCTTTAGTGTTAAAACAAAGATCAACAACAAGAAAATATCCTTGTACTCTTGATCACAAAATTTCTTAGAATATTCAAACTAAGATATGCCTCTTATCACACAAACTTGTATACAACCTCTGTGTGCACTACATGAAAACACCCATATCACTTCAAACAACTATAGGAATAGCACATTAAATGGAAGAAATAGCTCACTAAGAGGGAACAGAACATCTGGAAGCTGGAGTCTATGTTCCACACTTTGGAACACATAAAGTTAGAAGACTTATATACTAGACTTACTTGTACTTAATGAGGCTTTAATCTTTCCACTCTGGTCAGTTTTAAAATGTAAAGTCTTTAGTTTGGAATTGTGAACATAAATATTTCATCAAAAAACAATCTGTTTACCTTGGCAACTAGTTCCTTTATATTCTGCAGTACTTTTAGCAGAGAAGGTACACAAATACTCTTTAATATATACAGTGATTCATTCTATTCACAGTAAAATGACTATCCATTAAAGTAAAGTCATATATATTGTCCTAGTTTCTATTTTTATAAAATTATATCAGGGAATTTTCATGTAATTCCTAGCTCTTCTGGATGACTAAATAATATTCTAATAAAAATGAATATAGACTTTTGCTATATTTTAAGTTTATATACTTATGAAATAAAATGACTGTGCCTGACATAGAATAACACATAGACATGAGGCAAATCATACAAGAATAGAACTGTTCTCAAAAAATAAGAAATACAAAAACAGAAAAAAAATTGACTTACCAAAAAAAAAAAAAAAA
This sequence comes from Sigmodon hispidus, assembly GCA_004025045.1. NCBI lineage: Eukaryota > Metazoa > Chordata > Mammalia > Rodentia > Cricetidae > Sigmodon > Sigmodon hispidus. The sequence goes on from PVIH01002905.1 coordinate 172,601, forward strand.
GATGGCATTGGAAATAGCTGCATACCATCTCTTATGAAGTAACATAAACATAGACACATATGTGCATATGATTTCAGAAATGTGGAAGGGAAAGAAAATGTAATTATGCATAAAAAGAGAAAATGATAGAATTTTGGATCATAAAAGTAAATATAAGAAATGGTTATTCATTTTCTGTCATGTACTTTTCCACCTGTCCAATGGTTGTGGTACAAAGACAGAAATGAAAGAATCCATATGACTGGACTTCTTAAAATATTTTATTATTATACAATAATTCATATTTGGTTTATTTTTTAACAATTCAACAAATTTATTAAAGATTAGACTCTCAGTTTTAAAATCATATTTGGAAATATGAGTGTGCCAGAGAATTATATGCATATACATTCCATATACATATATGTTATATATAATAAACACATATGTGTGTATATACAAATTAATTTGTTAATTTATATTTGATATTATTTATGGTATATATATGAGTTATTTTGGGGTATTCCTGAAATTAGTAGGTCAGGCAGTCTTTGCTAGTAATTTTACTCCACATCATACCCACTAGATATATGATCCAAAAAAAATTGAAAATATATATTTCTTATTTTCTGTACTATTGGTGTTTTGTTCAAAAGTTGTCTCCCATGCTTCTGAGTTATAGGCTGTACAAAAATTTCTCATCTATTAGGTTCAGTGTGTCTGATTTTATGTTAGATTTGGGTTTTGTGCAACATGATAAGTATGAATCTATTTGCATTTTTCTGTATACAGACATCTAATATGTCCAACGTCAATTTTTATTTTTTATTGTTTCTTAAAAATCAATATCAAATGTTATATAAAAAAGCAAAACATTCAGAATAGGTAACAGAAAGACACATACAGTAATAATACTTCTCTTTTCTTAAAATACATGAAACAAAAAATAAAATCTAAAGCTTACCAAGCCAGATTAGTCTCAGCTACAGATAAATACAGCACAGTAGGTCAGAGCTAATGCCCATGGATACACTATGGTCACCAAAATTTCTGCTAAGGAACTCTTCTACAGTCAAACCAGGAGTATTGTATTATTTTGGTGTGTGTGTGTGTATGCGAGTTTGTGTGTGTGTGTGTGTGTGTGTGTGTGTGTGTGTTAAGTCACTTTATTCACTCATCATCTATCAATGCAAAAAGAATGTTTTACTTAAAGTCCACTAATGAGTGAGTTCACCCCCGCTTATCTTTCTGGGTTTGTGAGACCTCACTTAGGACGATGTTCTCAAATCTATTCATTTGCCTGTGAATTTTAGTATACCACTTTTTCTTAGTGTTGAGTAGCACTCCATGGTGTACATATACCATTTTGTTAATGCATTTCTCAGTTGAGGAGCATCTAAGTTGTTTCCAGGTTCTTGCTATTACAAATAATGCTGCTATGAACATAGTTGAAATAATGCTTTCGGTGTGTAAATGTGCATTTTTAGGGTATATGCCCAAGAGTGTATTGCTGGATCTTTGGGGAGATTGATTCCCAGTTTTCTGAGAAAACTCCATACTGCAGTCCAAAGTGGATGAACATGTTTACACTCCCACTTACAATGGAGGAGTGCTCCCCTTGCTCCACATCCTCTCCTGTATAGGCTGTCATTTGTGGTTTTAATTTTAGCCATCCTGTAAGGTGGTATCTCAAAGTTGTTTTGACTTGGATTTCTCTGGTGGCTAAAGATGTTCAGCACTTTCTCAAGTGCCTTTCAGTTGTAGATGCTTTCTTTCTCAAGTATGTATTTTTGAATTATTTATAAAAAGAATAAGCTCCATAAATGTGTAGATTTATGTCTGGGTCGTAAATTCTATTCCATGAGATAAATGTGATTGTTTTTATGCCAATACCAATTAGTTTTTATTGCTTTATCTTGGTAGTACAACTTGAAACCAGGGCCACTTATGCCTTTGGTGGCTCATTGATTGTACAGTTTGCTTTACCTATTGTGAGAGTTTTGTTTTTCCATATAAAATTGATATTTTTTGAGGTATGTTAAAATTATTTTGCGGTTTCGATGGGGATTGCATTAAAACTGTGGACTGCTTTTTTTTTTTTTTTTTTTTTTTTTTTTTTTTTTTTTTTTTTTTTTTTTTTTTTTTTTTTTTTTTTTTTTTTTTTTTTTTTTTTTTTTTTTTTTTTTTTTTTTTTTTTTTTTTTTTTTTTTTTTTTTTTTTTTTTTTTTTTT
>PVIH01002906.1:0-136685 GCA_004025045.1 Sigmodon hispidus
TTAGGGTTAGGGTTAGGGCTAGGGTTAGGGTTAGGGTTAGGGTTAGGGTTAGGGTTAGGGCTAGGGTTAGGGGTTAGGGTTAGGGTTAGGGATAGGGTTAGGGTTAGGGTTAGGGTTAGTTTAAAGTTTATTTTTTCTGTGCATATATAATATAGCATATTATGGCCATTACAGATTTGACAGTATTAATAATACTTAATCCTTACTATGAATTTTGTAAATGGCCATTTTGTAAATGGCCCTGAGCATAAACATGTTCGTAGAAAAATTATCATTGCTGAAAATAAGCTTTAGTATGGGAATTATAATAGTACCCTTTATGCTATCTCATTTAGTCCTAAACATAAATGTTGAACCCTAGTTTTAAAAAGGTAAAATATATTAAATATCTGTTCTTGTCCCCATCTAGTTGATTTATGGGCACATGTGATATGCTTCCAAAATACGGTGCAATGCATTGAAATTAATCCATTAGCTGCTTAATATTTTGTTGTCTAGCCGTACGACCACTTAATTTCCTACTTCATCCTCTGAAGCCTCCTTGTTACTAGTTAGGAATGAGCCTCCTTAACTCCTGGGCAGGGTTTCAGCAGGCAAAGGTTACTAATTTGCCAGTACTCCTTTATTGCCTGTGTCTCTTTTAAGCCTGGAGTTTGACTCTAGATTTGATCTTCTCTTCTATCACAGAGATTTGTTCCAAGTAACTAAAGAGGTTTATGTGTATGTTTAACTCTAATTTTTAATTATTAATTATTTAGCAATTTTCTTCTAACGTGTTTAGATCATGTTCACCCTAGCCCCTCCTTTTGGCTCCTCACAGGTCCACCACCACTTCCCTACTCTCCAACCTTGAGACTTTTCTTTTTTAAAATCGATAATGCCTGGATTCCAATTTGTGTTGTCCATATACTTCTGGCTGTGATTCCTTACACTGGAGTGTGGTGCATCTTCTAAGCAATTTATCCTCAAGATTTCAAAGGATGAAAGCTATGGCAAGCCTATGCTGTCAGAAAGCTCCATATTTTTTTCTCATTGAGTATTTTTGTGTTAATAAAATATGATGGCCACAACAGAGTTTGCATCAAAAGCCAGATCTCTATCTTATGAAACTTGGATAGAGAAGAAGTGGAAGGTCCAATTAGAATTCCAGCGTGATGTTTTCAGTTGCTTCTCTATTAAATCCATGTGGAAGAACAAGTCTGAGTTTTAAGAAGAATGTAATTACAAAAATGATTAATTTTTCTCTTTAAATTTTAATATAATTTTTATCTTAAAGGGCATATTTCATACTTTAAAAAAGGTGATTTTTTATGGTTTATTTATTATTTATGCATAAGTGCCTTGTGAGGTGTGTACATAAATTGCATGCAGTGCCCATGAAGGCCTGAAGAAGGCATTGAATTCCATGGAACTGGAGTTACATTGCAAGTGACTATGAGCTGTCTGATGTGGGTGATAGGAACCTAACCTGGGTCCTCTGCAAGAGCAATAAGTGCTCTTAATCTCTGATCTGTCTCTTTAGACTGTTACATTTATTTGTTTATTGCGTGTGGATGGATGTACACATGTCACTGTGAGGGTCAGGGAACAACTTTCTGGAGTCCTCCTCTTCTATCATGTGGGACTTGGAGATCATCACAGTCGGTGGCCAGTGTCTACCAACTGAACTATCTTGCCAGCCCTCATTTTTGTCCTTTCTAAAGTAACATGGTATTTGAATTTATACACTTTGGTACTCTAAATGTCAGCAAAAAGTTTTACTGTGAGAGATTACTTTTCAATAAAATATACAGGGAATTAGAGAGCAACGGAGGTTCAAATGGAAATGGTATTTCCACTGTGGAAAAGGTGACTTCATTGCCTATATATTTGAACAACACACTCCACATACCATTTGGAAAAGAAACAACATTACTTCTTGGCCAGTACCACACCATCTTCTCCTTTATATCTGAAATGTCTACTTGATGTAATTAAAAATAACGGCCTGCCTTGAGCTATTGTGAATAAAATTTATGTAAACGGCCAGATTAAAATTTCAGTTAACAATATAAAGGAATTTACAGATAGCAAAGTTATTTTAATTTGCTTAGTTCTTCTGATCTACTTTTCTTAATAAGTGGAATAGGTGGTGGATAATACCTGATTTTTCTTGAACCTTACTTGGTCCAAATTTGGGAAATACCACATGATAAAATACACTGGATCCAAAGCAAATTTGAGCTATCACAGAGTGGTTGAAGTTTGTGGATGTGAAGCTGGGTGATTTACTTTGAACTGTGTATAAATTCAGCTTCTTCATCCAGAAGATGGAGATGCTGAACTATTAATTACTTAAGGTGTGTTTTAACCTCTTAGTAGAGAGATCCACGTGGAAACATGTATTGTGTGCCTCTACTATGATAGACACCACTGACTCTGGGCTAGTCTTTTTTAATGCCACCTTGTATCAGTAGTGAAGCCAATACTTCCTGTGCATGACCACCTTGGACATCAGAGGGGCAGTATACTGTTGGACAAGACCCTGCCCACATGTGTAGGCTGTATATTCAGTGTCATACAGGAATCACTACTGCCCCTTTGAAGCTTAAGCACCCTTACACTGTAGCAATTTTATGTTCAATGTCCATCCATCAAGTAAAATCTTTGGCTTGTACCATTGAGTATCTTTACTATACATGAGAGATCCTCTGTTTGAAAATGGTTAAATGGGATAGGGATGTTATTTCTCTTTTGAGTGAAAGTAAACAAGTAGTCAAATGATATTTTATAAAACATCAGATAAAGGCTTTGCTTTCTCATCTGATATGCTATTCAGTATAATTCAATATAATTACCATTATCCACATGTGCTACATGTTTATCAAAATTCAAAAATGAATTGATCCCTAGCCAAACTCAACACACTCAAAATCCTATTTAATCATCCAACCCCTTCTTCAAAGGTAATTACTATCCAATTTGATGCATATTCTTCTTGACATATTTGTATTCTTTATTTTATAAATATACAAGTTGTAATGTTTTTATGTGAAATTTAACATTATGCCTAGGTCACCTGTATATACCCACACACATCATAGAATGAAGTAATAGTATATACATGTAAATAATAAAACATATTATCAGTATATTCTGATCACATTTATGCTTCAGTACACACACACACACACACACACACACACACACACACACACACACTTATGTTTTACTCCTTTTAAATGATATGGACTCTATTATACTCATATACTCAGTTACTCTACCAGCTCTCTTCTAAATAGTATGTATTCCTAGAACTAAATTGCTGGATTTAAAAACACATATTTTATGCTTAAAATACTAAGTAATGTTCAAAAATAGTTTATAAAGGAAACATTATACTGTGGTATGTATAATTGTTTTTGAGACTCATATGTAGAGGTATTTTTTTGAAAAGCATTGCTAATACCTGAATCAGATGAGTCAATGACATGTTACTATGTAGCAAAAAGCAGGAAGCCCTGGTAAGGTTGTGGGGGAGGGAAAAAGAAGCCAGTATGCGGGGTTAGTACTAAATGCTAATTAGTCCAGTTACTGGGGAATCAGTAAGGAAATTACTTACAAAACTAAATGTTGATCAACTACATGAGCCAGCTGAAATAGTCCTGGGTGTGGGCAAGAAGGAGTCAGCATAACACACACACACACACACAGCCATATACCCTTACTTATTGTATTATCATTCATAATGGCCAGGCTAGGGACTTAGCTTAGATGTTCATCATGGGCATAAGGGACTGATTAAAGAAAATGTGATATATGCTACACAATGAAGAATTACATATAGAGAAGAATGGATTATGTCATTTGCAGGGAAGTGGGTGTAACTGGAGATCACCATACTAAGCAAAATAAGCCAGACTCAGAAGGACACATGTGTGGTGTCCAGATTTTAAAGAACATGTGAAATTAGAAGAGATGTTAGGGATAAGAAAGAAACTCTGGGAAGGGGAAACAGGGTGATGCCTAATGTGAATATGGTCAAATATGTTGTATGCATGCATGAAGATGTCATAGTGAAACTCATTATTTTTGTAAATCAACAAACACTAATGGAAAACAAAAAGGTGATTACCATATAGGTAATCATATATATGCCATATATAGTATATGTATATATAATCTAATATAACAATAGTGCCTAAAACATACACACACTTGTATATTCATGTAAAATGTCAGTGGTGTGTATATTTTGTGTCAACTTTAATCTTCAGTGGAAAGATGTGCCTCTCAGATAGCAGGCCCTTCGGGTTATAGCAGCTGACATTTTTTATTACATAGCCATAGAACCTCATGATATGAAGAACTTTGTGAACTTCACCAACTTGATCAGGCCATTGTTTCATGCTGTGATACTGCTCTGTAAATGAACTAAGCAACCCACTGCACATTGCCTGTTCTGTGAGTCAAGGCCTGTCTCTGAGTCTGTGACAATCCCCCTGGATCGTCTTACTCTTTTCCTCAAGGCCCCAACTAACTCACATCTACCAAATCTGTGACTTGGGCTTTAACATCTTATGAATTACTTGGCTTTGCTTGGCGTTTGGAAACGCTCTATAAGAGAAAAAGCCTTCAGCACTTGCTGAAGTGCCAAGCTGAGATTCCTGGTGAGGATTTCTGGGGAAAATGTGAGCAGGATTGTCTCTTCGGTTCACAAACATCCTAAGCATTTTCTTTTATGTCAAAAGTGATGTGACATAGAATGTAAATATTATCTTTGAAGATAAAAACAGGAGCTAAGACATGAATTATTTCTAAATGATCAAGCTACGCTATTTGTCTAAAAGAAAGGAGCCCAGAAGGAAGGATTACCACGGATCATTGTCTTCTTGGTCCTAATGTGGCGAGGTGTGAGGTAGAGATTTCTCCTACTGCCTGTTGGTTTCAGTTCATGCACACTTTCTGTGTTTTGTGAACTTGATGCTATGTCTTTATACATCATAGGATACATTCATCTCATTTGAAATATTGATATGTAAAATACACTTTACGTACTGTGTGAAGAAGTCTGATAAATTATTTAGTTGAAACAAAACCCAAAAGTAATCTCAGAAGAAAAAGAAAAATCCATCTGTATTAGGGAAAGGGCACCTGTGCATTTACAGTAAGCATTCCTGAGATGAGAGTGTATTCCACTTGCATAGAGTTTCTGTCTCCTAAGTTTTCATAGTGTTATATTCTTTTTGCTTTCACAAACATATTTGTCAGCGGCACAAAAGTTCTAAAGCATTTTTTCAAAGCATAAGTGCATTCTTAATATGTCTCTGAGATGACTTTGTCTAACATTCCACCAGACTGAGATGTCTTTGTTTTCCAGACTCTGCCACTGAAGAAGATTCCTTACAAAGCCAGCGCACCCTCAGGCTCCTTTTTTGCCCGAGACAACACAGCTAATTTCTTATCCTGGTGCCGAGATTTGGGGGTGGATGAAACATGTCTTTTTGAATCTGAAGGCCTGGGTATGTATCTCTTTCAAGACTTTAGTAGATGGGGTACCTTCTCTCCTAGAGTATTCATCTACAGTTTTTGTATGCTGTTACTTTTCAGATTATTTTAAAGAAATAGGAGTAAATCCAAACTTTGCAGTTGTAATTTTAACAAGGTAGAAAAAATGCACCTGCCATCTTGCTTTTGATCACCTGGTTGATAAAATACAGGAACAAAACTAGCACAGTGTTTTTCAAAGCCAGAGCTGAGGGCTCTCAATGCAAACTCAGTATTTGCCCTCCACCAAAAAAGAACTCGAGTGTTGCCACCACTGTGAAGGATGAAACCCTCAGTTCTTCTTTTATTGAGACCGAAGTGTATTTAGTGTTAAAAATCAGGTATGCATGGGGGATATTGAAGTAACCGCAGAAGACAGACACCTCAGTGAAAACACCTTCTCAGGTTGCTGTTTCCTGGTGTTTTTTCTTCTGATTGAATTTTGGCAATTCCATTTCCAGATCACACAATGAGATTTTTTTTTTAATTTATTGGAATGAAGCACACAATATATTGAACTAGCGAGTGTTTGCATACCGCCTACACGCTGGAATTAAATGTCCAAGATTACTGCAGAAGTCCCCCCCCCCCTGCAACGTAATTCTAACGTGAAGAATATTGGAACTAGATCACACTCTTGGTGAAATGGAGCAGAGTCAACAATGGAAACTTCTAAGGGAAAAAAGAACAGCGTTGGTTCTGTTTGTCTAGGGCCCCAAAAACCAATTTACAATATCAAATAATACCAACTGTTACCATTAGACTAAGCCAAGCATCCTTTGCAGACTAAGTACATAAACTACCTTCCAAACAGTTAAAAGAGCCTTTGTTCCTGAGCCTTGGATAATAGTATTTCTCTGCTAAACCCAGCAAACTCGGGTGACAGTGGGAAGTTGACCTTTCATATGCTAAAGCCATTTGCATCTGTTCCCAGATGTGGGGGATAAGATGTGAGAAAGATGCCTATTAAATGTCAGGGACTTTCCTCAACAGAGAAGAGACCAGTATCAGTTCAGTATGGAAGGATATTCTACATCCTACAAAGAAAAAGGATGAATCAGAATAGTTACACAGTAGCATGGCACATATAGAAGTGTGTCCCTGAAGGCTCACTGGACAAGTGGGCTTTGGTTATTGTTGGTGACAGGTGGGAGCGTCTGTGAAGAGACACCCCTTCAGTTCAGTAGCAATGTTACAAATAGATTTGAACTTTTAGGTATGTCAGGTTATGTAGAGGAATATTATAGGAAGGAAATAAAGGAGGGTGTTTTGAAAACAAGTCTAGCAATGTCTCTACAGTCAGTCAAATGTCTCAACTGGAGACAGTTAACATCATGTTTTAAATTATGAGGTAACCCCCACATTGGCAAAGAATGGCTACACAGGAGAAACTGTTTCAGGTTTGCATTAATTCATGAATTGGTATATTGTACAGATTTTCATTAAAGATGCATTTTTTCAGTTAATGGGAAATGTATTACACACGTGTTACAAATAGGTCTGTGCATTGCTGTGGGGTTGATTGGTTTCCTCTGAGTCTGAGTTGTTTGTTGCCCAGACTAATAGAACCTGCAGTAGAATCCAGTAGGAGTCAGTGTGGTACTAGATTCCTTCCTGGAAATACCTCTGCAATTCACATTTGTAGTGTATCTTTCTACACTGAAAAATCTAACTCAATTTAAGTCATAAATAATACATTTTATGTTGAAACTGTCGACACTTAAGAAATTTATCTTATGACCTTGGTGTGTAACTGTATAGTTATATAAAGAAAAATCAGATAGCCTGGATCTTCTTGTTTACAAAACAAGGTAGCATTATGAAAAAAGTTTGTGATAATTTACATTAAAAATATTATGTATTTTATTCCTTGAACATTTGATTTTGATTATCTTTTGTACCTTAAATTATCACTTTAAATTAAAAGGTATTTAAATATCCATGCAGGTCCACAAAATCCAAGATTTCAAGCCTTTTAAAATTGAAAAATTATTTTTAAGAGCAGTACCAAACTAAGTCAGATAGTCAGGCTTTCTGTTTTGCTGCTCAATTAAAAATACATTTGAAATTTCTGGGGCTCAGAGTGGGTATAAGGACATGTGTTGTAGGCCCAGGGGACCCAGTAAGAAAGGGTCAATATTATAGCATTAATTTAGGATTAGTTGGAGAAAGGAAACAGCTGGGCCCATGGATATTATTGACAATAAAGAGGAAGGACAAAGAGAAATCTCATTTCCCAGAGGCATCTTTCTCCCTGGGTGTTTTTATTATTATTATTATTCACCATTGAAAATGCAGCAAAGCCATGCTGCTGGCCTTGGCCTTGGCCTTTTCTAACAACAATAATGCTGTGTGCTCTGCTTGAAGTCTTTCATGCTTCACTTTTGGAAGAGAATTTAGGGCAAGGTTTTTCTTTTTTCTTTCTTTTTTCTTTTTTTTTTTTTCCCTACCTCAAGATTTTGTTTCAGTGGTGAGCAATGAAAAACATCCTTTGTGCTCAGTGTTTTGAAAGAAAGCAAAATGAAAAGATGCCCTGATGAAGGGGAGAATGTGTCTGAGTGAGTGATAAACTAGATCACAGCATTGCCTGTGTGAAGAGGCTTCTGTTCGTGCTGCCCAGAGGTCTGAGCCTGCATAGAGAAAGCCTCCTTATCTTGGTGACAACCAGTAGCTGCTCTGTGCAGCAGCAGTGTTATATGCAGTTATTTGTCAGAAGCTTGAGACTGTTCTTAGCTGATTCAGTCTGTTACCTTCCCACAACAGCCAAAATCAAGAAATCTCCATGGGTGTGTGTCGGGGGCAGCAGCTCACGCTCCAGGTGTTGCTCTTGTCTGTTGTATTTCTGATTTTTGGAAGACAACATTGTATGCAGCACACAATACAGACAAGATGTGACCTATCAGTCATGCTGTTACGTTTTTATTCTTATTTTTTGAAACACAGACTCATGTAACTAAAACTAGCTTTGAATTTGTTTTGTAGCTGAGGATGACCTTGAACCCTTGATTTGTTGTCTCAGCCCTCCAAACTCTGGCATTATATATAAGAGCCACTATACTAGGGCTACTACTTTGATTGATAATTTTATTCCATAAATGTCAGTTTTAGAAATAAGATAATCATACTCAAAGATTGCTTCAAAAATGAGCAAAGACAAAGGTCATGGAGAACCTACTGAAAAAAAGACTAAGTTGACTACTTGACTGAGATGTAAAACCACTGAACACAGTGGTAAAATGCTTCTAATGCTTCACCAGTGGTAGTAAGTAAACATTATCTGAAACTAAATGAAAGTGAAGAATAACCTGCCTTTAGTATTCCTGAGTATATAGTTTGTCCTTAGATAAAGTGATACATTTTTAACAAGTTCTAAGATTTCTTCTAACTTCTCTGAATTAAATTAGAAAAGAGGGAAACCCTGTTGTCCATTGAGATATTTTAAAAAGTAAAGTTATGTATCCCTGGCATTTGATGTTATTTTCAACAAAATATCATGATCCATAGTTAACAAAATCAAAATCATATTCTTGATATCCTCACTCAGTAACAAGCCAGACAGGAAACAGTTATAGCCTGTGACTGGAAACATAGAGACCTTGCTTAATGTGTCCTAAGAAGAAATTACAGCAATTTACATAGAGGATCATTTACTGACATTTCAAACATTTACATACTTTTAAAGCCTTTCACTGTTGTAGTAAGTTTTTCCCAGCCCGTTTTGGGTCTGGAGGTTTGTACCTGGCGTGGCAGCAGTTTGGAACCTGGTTCGCGCACTGCGGCTTTTGTCCCCCAGAGAAATGAATCACACGCTTATATCCTTTAAACTGTTTGGCCCATGTCTTATGCCCATTACCAGCTAGCTCTTTCATCTTAATTCAACCCATTTCTATTAATCTGCCAGCCACGTGGCTTAGCCCATGGCTCATCCCCGTACCTCTACATGTTCCTCTTTTGGGAGTCAGATGGAGACTCACTAACTCCACCCTTTCCTACCTGCCTGCCCTCTGATTCTCCACCCACTTCTACGGTGCTGTACATAGGTCAAATCAGTTACTTTATTTACAGCATATAGAACATTCCACCACATTTCACTCTGAGGCTGTGCAAGGTCCTGGTGACTGAAAGCTCTCGAACCTGGAGATGGAAGCCTGTATTTCTGCATACTCTGTGGAGCTCTAGCTCTGATTGACCCCATGCGATACCTACCGTGGCCTGGCTGATTCACTGACATTAATTTTAGTCTTCGTGGAATGCCTTTTCAGTGTTTATGATGCTGCTTATCAGCTCAGTACCAGAATAATTCCCCATTTGTCATTTTAGTAGATTTTAAATTATGAAGTAACAAAACACAGTTTATATTACAAAAAGAGTAAAAATATTTTTTAATTTCAAAGAGATAGATGTATAAAGATTAGTAAACTTATTTTTCAATAATCCATCTGTATTCAATGAATTTTTAAATGTCAATGTAGATATTTTAAACACCTTTAGAAATGACCCTGGTTATTTTTATGTGACTCATTTTGTCATCTAATGTCAGAAATATGTGATTTATTTCCAGTTTAAAATGTTTTAAATTATGTCATAAACTGATGCCATTATGTGATTTTTCTAAGGTTTTCAAAGAATGATTCATTTTCTTTAATAGTGATACTGTTATTTATAAGGAGCACCTGCAATTCACAGTAGCAAACTGGTTTAGAATATGTCAGTTTTATCTGTTTCAGACATGTTTTATTTTCTCTGTACACGTTTTTATTATCTGGGCAATGGAGGGAGGATTGGCTCACTCTAAAAGCACATATTTTGCTTGCTGAACTACTGTCAATATCAACATGTTGTTGGCTGATTGTAGGATCTGGAGCACCATGACTATCTGCCTGTTTCTCAGAGAAAGAATCTGCCCACGGAGAACCGGGTTTGCTGTCTGCTGTGTAGCATGCTCTGTGGCTCATGTGACTGTCACTCTTTACTTCTGGTTCCCTGTGTCTGTGCTTGTTTCTGATCTTTCCATGCACCACTGTGACTAGCAGGGGTTTGTTATTGTTGTTGTTGTCTGCTTTTTTTTTTTATTTTTTAAGCAAAGCCTGTGATCTCTGTGGTTCCAGCTTATTTCCATAGCAGACCTATGGCCTCACTAAAATGAAATGGACCCTGAGAAGTCCAAGATTGATAGTCTCCACCCTATACTGCTTACACTGCCTGGTCACTGGTTGCATTAGAAAAATACTTGATGCCTGCATCCCATGTGTGATATGCGCCCCCATCCTTGTCCTTGTTTTTGTCTGTATTGAAAAACTGTAAAAATATGTCTATGGGCTAAATGAAACCAATATTCTTATTTCCTAGTTATTAGTATTAATGTAGGATAGCAATTCCAGGGGTCTGGTAGCTCTAGGCTGTATATTTTAATTTTACTTTTTCTCCAGGTGCATTTGCTTTTATTTTTTAGAAATTTCTTTTACTTTTTTTTAAATACCCTTTTAGCATCTTAATCCATGTCTTTATTTCATTGTTTTTTGTTTGTTTTTGTTCTTTTTCCCATTTCTTGAGAATGTTCTCAGGTAGTCCAAGCCAACCTGGGAGAACTCATTATGTAGGTGAGGATGATTTGAATCCTAACCCTCCAGCTTTTGCTTCTGTGTGCTGGAACTACAGCTGTGCACCCACAGAGTTAGCTCTTATTTGAACTCAGGCATTCCTTTCCAGAGCTATCTGACTGCACAGTGCCTAGGAAAATGGCCAGGACAATAGTATTGAGTTTATGGAGACTGTTGAGTTGCTTCCTGTTTTCAGGGTCTTAAGAGAATCCAAGTTGACTGAAGGGACAGTGGGTGGCTGAGTGGGGGACTGTAACTTTTCCAGGATGGGGTCGTCATTGGCCCAGGCTAGACAGTTGTGTCTCTGTGCTCATCAAGGGCAGCTAAGCATAGCACAGGTGTTACCCTCTGCACTCTACCAGCTGATTTCATATCACAAACAGAAGCCTGTCATGGGGAGAATGAAGTCATTTGTTAGCCCATGTTAAACTGCTAAGTAGCCAATCCAAGATACAAATTCTGCTTTTTTCACCTCCAAATACTATACCCCTCTATAGAAATTAATAATTTGAATAAACTTACAAAGTTCTGGAAGACTGAAAGACTCAGAGACCATTTTTAAGACGTAAAAGAGAGAGTTACCATCAGATGACATGTTTGTTTCCTTTTTTTACCAGTCAGTTAGATAGAGATTTATTCTGAATTAACTTTCAGATTCAAAAAAGGGGCGGGAAGGGTCTTATCCCTCAATACTCTGAAGCATTCCTTTTATTATTACTCTGGAGCGGATCGTGGGAGCCGGCATCTAGTGGTCAGAGGTAAGAGGCTTCTACAAAATACTTAAAACCTGATGAAGGAAAAATCTGATGCTGAGCTTCTGTAGGAAAAGCGGCCCAGACTACAACTCAAGATACGTATGAAGCAGGAGTGTTGGTACACACCTTTAGTCAGTCTCCACATAGCTATATACTCCATACTGCCACATTCCATACATACACCTACGTATCTTTCTTTACATAAATGTGACCACACATCTCTACACATCTATTTTCACATGTCTATACATCTTCCTTTTACATACATTTCTCTTCTACATCTTCTTTTTTATGTAGCTTTATCTTCCTTGCCTCCCCATAGTTATAACTGCACACAGCCATAGCTCTCTGGCCATCTAACATTTCACATTGTTCTTACACACTTTCTTACAGCCCTTTGCACAGTTCCTATACATAGCAGCAGCACTCTCATACAGCTTTATCTCTCACACACTTATTCACACACATATGCTTTTTCTACATCATTCACTCACTCTTTGCTCACTCATTCATTCATTCTCTCACATAGCTCTCACCCTCTCTTTAGGCTTCTTCTTCATCTCTCAGTCAGCACACACACACACACACACACACACACACACACACACACTCACTTTCTGCATACTTCATCCCTACATTGCTGCTACTCTTACACACTCTCATTCATACATACTCATTCCTCCTTCTCTCTTCCCCTCTGCATGGCTACTGCTCCCTTCCTCCTTAGCCAAACTCTATAGACAGTTTTCTGTAACATTTTTCAGGGACCAACACATTCTCTTAACACATGAAGTTATACAGTTATTCTCAGGTTAGTAAGGTCACAAAGACCAGCCAGTGTAAATGCTTGGTCTTGCATGTAACATTTTCCCAGACAGTGAATGATAGTGAAATGTAGGACTTAAGAATAACAGTAGAAGGTTGAACCTGGTCAGGGTACATGCAGAAAGTCAACTATTTAAAGGGGTGTGTCTCAGAACAACCTGGCCTTGATTTAGCAATAAACAACATCTGGGAATTAGTCTTTGTATATTTTCTGCAGGATCAGTTTAGTCTGTTGTATTTATTTTGAAGTCTAAAATTAGTTGTCTTTGAGACTGAAAATACTGTTAATTTTCTGTGTCAGTTAAGAATAATATTCTGATATTATTTCTGTAGATCAGAATTATAACTAAAAACTAAAAAAATTAGACTTTCCTGATTATCCACAACTATAAGTGTGCCCAAAGATGTAAAACACACTACTAATGGGTTGTGAAAAAAACCCCACAGCTGTTCTTACTAGGAAGGCATAGCAGTGGCATCTGAGAAAACAGACAGAAAACAACTGATCACCAACAGTCAGTGACCCCACATCTCTGCCAGGTGGGGCCCCTCATCAGAGAATTATACATCTAGTGGGTTGACTTGTGAAAGGCTCGCTGTCACTCGCTGTGTACTCCTGTGGCCTTCAGCAGCAATGATGCAGCTTTTTCATATAATAATCACTATAAAACTGAGAGGTATTTTATTTGTTTTAAAAGAATTTCTCCAGGGAAAATACAGCAAAAGAAAACCCTGCTTCTACCACTAACTCAAAGGAAGGCCCAGATTATCACTATGATAGAGTGGTGGAGATGCTTCCTACTGTAAATTTTAGTAGAAGTTTCAATTGAAAGGCAACTGAGGAAATACGTTTGAAATTGGAAATGCAGGTAGGGACTGCTTAGCTCACATAGCATGGCCTTGCTATGTCTTAGAGACAGATACAGTTCATTAGCTCCTAAAACACTCAGCATGTACCTAACACATCTATATCAATTATTGAAAATGTACTTTACTGAAATGCTGTATTCTTTTTTTTTCTTTTTTTTTTTTCTTAAAACTTTATTTATTTATTTATTTGCCTTGGTGTTTTGCCTGGAACTGGAACTACAGACAGTTGTTAGCTGCCATGTGGGTGCTGGGAATCGAACCTGGCTCCTCTGGAAAAGCAGAGGGTGCTCTTAACCGCTGAGCCATCTCTCCAGCCCCTGAAATGCTATATTCTTAAGAAAATTAATGTCAAGGTGTTCAGGGCTTAAACACAACTTCTGTATAAATGTAATTATTACTTATAACTAAATATAGAACTTTGCAATAGCTAAAGTACATGTATATTATATCAGCTTATAAAATTAAAAATACTCATTGTCATAGGATGCTATAAATTAGCATTTCCTAATCATAAGGCTTTTTTTCATTCTAGAATAATTTTAACACTGATTATAATAACTGGCTTACTACAGGGCATAATAAAATAATCATAGGAATAAAAAAAAAGTAGATGAATGTTGATTGACTCAAACAAATGAAGATAATCTCCCTACTTGGCCTTACACTCACACCCACACCTTTTAGCTTGGATACACACCCTAACCCTCCTTCTCTCTTCAGAATAGAACTTGCTGTGGTTTGAAAGTCAAGCTTGACTCCTGTGTTTAATACACACAGTCGTACTACTAAAAGGGTTCTAAATTCAATTTTACAGTAGTGTACTGAAAGTGATTTGCATATTAAATAAACTAAATTATTGTCGTTTCTAAAAATGCTAGGCAATTTTACCTTTCTAGCTTTTTTAAAATCATAACTATCACAAAAGATTGTTCTAACACATAACATGGTGGAGGAATCACATCTGCTGCAATGTATATATTAGTCAGCTCTGCAGATCATCATTCACTGTTTTCTTTGTCTGCTTGTATTTGTTTGTTTGTTTGTTTGGAACCATTTTAGTCAGAGTCTACTCAATATTCGGAAGATAATAATGTATAACTATTAAAATTTGAAGCAATTTACTATTGCTATATAAAGGATAATAATTCCATGAAAACTTGAGATTAAAACTCAGTCTTTCTGTGAAATTCTTCGTAATAAATGCCCTTCTGTTTTACATTAACTTTTAAGTTTCTATACAAAGTTATGGATTCTGTTATGGCATTCACATCCATGTATGTTATGGATTCTGTTATGGCATTCACATCCATGTATATTATGCTTCATTTTTGTTTTTGCTCATCCCAGTCTCCCATCCTCTCTTCCCGTCTCAGAGAATTCTGTTTCTGTCAGTCTCTGGGTCAGTCCTGTAAAAACAGTGATGAGAGCCCTGAACTTGCCCCAGTCTGCCAAATTGATTTTCTCACCTGTCTATGTGTAACCAATATTTGAGTTTGACATGCAAAATGTTTCATTTTGACAAATGAGGAACCCAAGAAATGCATAATGGCGATGTATCATTCACATCAAATTTCTCATATTATCTCCATCATTTGTCCTCTTTAAAACAAATTTCATTTTCTGTGTAATATTCCTGTTTCCACACCAGTACACACCGAGTCATCAAAATGCCAGTACTAAAGAATCATGACAGTTGCAACAGGTGTTGCTTCTTTAGAGTTAGTCATTGTCTGTAAGTG
Source organism: Sigmodon hispidus (assembly GCA_004025045.1). Lineage (NCBI taxonomy): Eukaryota > Metazoa > Chordata > Mammalia > Rodentia > Cricetidae > Sigmodon > Sigmodon hispidus. Next base: position 15,316 of record PVIH01002906.1, read on the forward strand.
AACACACTTCCTATACCCACTAGTATTTTGATGTTGTTTTCATCCAGAAATGCAGAGCATCATCACATCTAAGGCTCCTGGAGCTGTGGCCACCTATCTCATTCACACAGCTTTCCCTGAAGAGGAGGGAATCAGCAGGGCGCTCACCTTTCCTCACTTCTGTTCTTCTTTCTCCCACTCAAAGCTCCATTTTGTTATTTTCGTACGACATTTTAAAAAGTGTTTTGCTTCTGTTTCTGTGATATTCGTTATTGTTCTGTTTGACATTGCTATCGGTATAACGTAACCTCCCAAATAACTGCACTGAAGTTGATTTAACATATTAGGCCTCATGAGGTGGCTGTCATCCTAGCTGCGGCAGCTGGCACATTGCACCTGGAAATGTGCAAGACTCTTTAGTTAATTAAAAACTATTCACGGCTCTTTTAGTTAGGTTTTGTGGCAGTTCTCCATTGGTCAACTAAAACTAAACTTTGCTCATTGGGAATAGGACTATTTTTTGCTTCAGGTTTTCCACGATCTATATGCTTTTAGTAATCATTCCTGATGAGTTTCTTTTTTAAATTTAAAAGCAGCATCTTAATTTTAACATTCATTTAAGCCAAATGAAATCACAAATTTCAATAGTTTAAATGCAAATAAATATATTTAATATTTTTATCTACTCCAAACAAATCCTGTCATTGTCTTTGGACTAAATATTGCTCTTGTTACACAATGAGTGGAGACAAGAAATTACAATGTTTAGATTAAGTAAATAGATAGTGGGACTTGAATTGTTATAAAATTCCAGCTTCATAAATTAGAACAAGATTAGTATTTTTAATACCAATATGTATTGTTTTAATGGAATAATAACTTTGTGTGAAGACTTTTGTCCATGCAAAATTTTGTTATGTTATGTATTTTATTCAGTGTTGAATATAATGTTTTTTTAAATGCCCCAGTTTTGGTTAGGATAGAACAAACAGCATGCGGTCTCCTAGTGGATTCAGAAATCCAAGTATATATTGTCTGCATTGCTGAATGTCCCAAGCCTAGTCACAGAATATGAATGTAATGCTATGTAATATTGTTATATAATACAGGAATAGCAATTCATAAAGGTGTCTCATTGGCTCATTTGATGGCCAATGCTAGCTTCTAGACCTTGTCTTAAGAATCTAATCAGCAAAGTGAGCCTCTTTCTAAAGTATCAATTATTGATTAAAAGAGAACATCAAATTGTTTGGCATCTGCCTTTATTTGGAGGTGAACAAAGAAGCATTATAAAATTTTATCCTTATTAATTCAGTTTGATGTAAGAATCAGGAATGTAACCAATATATTTAAAAGGTTAATCTTTGCTACCTAGTTTTATGTGTGGTATGTTTAATTTTCTTATTTATATCATAGTTACTGCTGCATGTGTATCCAATATGAGCCTACTGATATTAACTAGTTGAAGACAGTGTTTTTATAGTGAGACTTCACTGGAGTAGTAGGGTTTGGGACACAGGGCAGGTGAATTTCAGAAGTCCTGTGCTTCTTCAGTTGAGGGTTTGGGATGAGTTTTACAAATGCTGGGATGAGAAGCAGCTCCTCTCTGACTGTGAGGGTCACAGGAGGGTCATGTGCAAACTTTTCATCCATAGATTCTTTAAGGTCTTTTCTATTGTAAAGGTGTCTGTGTCTGTCTTGTCTTCCAGTTCTGCACAAGCAGCCTCGAGAGGTGTGTCTCTGTTTGCTAGAGCTTGGCCGGATTGCAGCCAGGTAGGTAAGACCTCCTCCATCCTGTCAAAGTACAGGCACATCTCAGCCTTGGACAACAAAAACATGTTGGCTTCTCATCACTGAAATTCAAACAAAGAAACCATTTAGCAAATGAAGTTTCTTGGATCATCTTGAGAGCCATAGTTAAAATTAAAAGGAAACCGCTAGTACTCTCAACACTGCAGTCCTGTGACCAGGACAGTCTTTGCCTAAGCTGTCATTGATACTATTTAATTAAATCCATTTCCTTTTACAACTTGAAGGAGCATGGAGTGTAACCCTCTATGCTTTTAAAGTTTATGTTTTTATTTTTACTCATGTTTGTACAGTGTGCCTGTTTGGCCATATGTGCACAACGTACATGTAGATGCTGTGGAGTCCAGAAGAGGGCATTAGGCTCCCTAGAACTGGAGTTATAGGCAGTTGTGATCTGCCCAGTGTGGGTCCTCTGCAGAAGTACGAGATGCTTTTAGCCACTTAGCTATCTCTGCAGGTTCCTGCTTGACACTGTATGGGGGCAGTAAGAAATTTCTGGCCCCGTCTAACGCCAAGGTCTGGACCAGCAGTCCCAAATAATCACACAAAAGCCTTATATTAGCTCTAAGCTGTTTGATCTAAAGCTCAGGCCTATTTCTATCTAATTCTTATACTTTAAGTTAACCCATGTTTCTATTTACGTTTAGCCATGTGACTTGGTACTTTTCTCAGAGTAGCAGTCTCACCCCACTTCTTCCAAGTCTCGCTGTCATCTCCTTTCTGCTCTTCCTCTTCCCAGAATTCTCCTACTCTGCTTGCCCCGCCTTTTTTTCTTATCTTGATACTTGACCAATCAGCATTTTATTTAGCCAATAGGAATGACAAATACTTACAGTGTACAGAAGCATAGTCCCACAGCATATGGGGCAGTTACTCAATGAGAAATCTGTACTGTCTCATTTCCTCCCCATTCATCCCTGGTTTTCTGTTTACTAATTTTAGTCTTCCTTTTGTATCTTTTCTTGATTCTCTTATCAATTTTCATTCCTTGGAGCTTTTGCTTTTTAATTGAATGGGACTAATTTTTATGTCATTTTCTATTATTAACTGAGTTTATAAGATTTATTTTTTTATTTTTAAAGTAAGTATGTGTATGTATGCCTATGTGGAGGTCTGTGGCTGTTTGTGCTGGTGCCTGCAGATACTAAAAGAGGCTGTAAGATTCTCTGGAATAGAAGTTATAGGCAGCTGTGTGCTATCCTATGTGAGTGCTGGGAACCAAACACGGTTTCTCTTCACAAGCAGTGCATGCTCTAAACCATTGGGCCATTTCTCTACACCCTTTATGCCTATAGGAAGATGTGTTCCAAAAATTTTTCATGTAGGAGAAACAACAACAAGTAATTGTAGCGATCACAGCTAAGTAAGTTGAGGAAAGGACCCCATTAGCCAACCACTTGCTCTGGTTTAATGCTTTCCTGCTTATATCCCTGAAAGCCACTAGACAAGGCTGTTGATAGTTCTATAAAATCCAGAGAAGAAGGAATCAAGATAAAAAGATTTGAAGAGATCTTGAGGCAAAATAAATTTTGAATTAGATTTTCTTGATGCAGATATGGGTTAAAATTAAAAGTATGCCTCTAGCACTCTTAACACTGCAGTCATGTGACCAGGACAGTGTTTGCCTAAGCTGTTATTGATACCATTTAATTAAATCCATTTCCTTTTACATCTTGATGGAGCATGGCGTGTAATCCTCTATGCCTTTTAAAGTTTATGCATTTATTTGTACTTATGTTTGTATTATGTGCCTGCTTATCTGTATGCGCAGTATGTGTATACAGGTGTTGAGATCATATGAGCAAGTAAAATGGCATGAAAGATAGATGGGTGATGTTAGATGGAGAATTTATGTAGACAATTAGGAGGAAGAAAACACCAACTTTTTACATTGTAAAACTGTAGCCCAGTTTTAAAAAACCACACTGCCAATCTTTTTTTAATAGTCAGAAGTAATTACGAGGTCTTTAAATCACCATAGCTAATAAATTTTTAGGGAATTATGTAACATAAGATTTTTTAATATATCTCAATAATTACAGTGAAGAATACTGGTTCAGTATTTTTAATTAAAATTAATATTACTTTATATTACCCATAAAGAAATAAAAAGTGAAATATTTGTGGGTTTCTCTAGCCCCACACCACTTCCAGACAAGGGTTTTAGGGCTTTGGGAGACACTCAGGGATCTACTTTCCAGACGCAGTGGAAGTTTGCATCAGTTGGCTGGTCAGAATGCCAAGCCAAACTGGGTGGGGTAGGGAGTAGAGCAGGGTGCTGCTTACACAGACAAGCCCCTCCACTAGCTCTGGACCGTCTGATCAAGCTGGATAAGTTGGATAGAGAAAACAGTCACCCCTAGAAGCAACAGACACTAAGGAAAAGCATGATCAATCCACAGCTACCTTGGAGATCCTCAACTAGACCTCAAGTAGAGAGCCTAAAAGTTCTATTGAGAAAATACTGTGTGGTATAATTAAATGGATAAAATATGAGAAAAAATGCCAGATTCTACTTTGTGCTTACACAGTACAATGTATTCATCGGATGGTCAAGTTTTGAGAATTGAGAGTAACCACAAGAAGACTTTTCCTGCTTTAAAATGTTTATGTCATAATTATTTTTCTTTACATGGCTACTTTAATTCAGAAAGGACATTTCTAGCTATGGCTACCGTACCAAAGGTGAAGCTTCACTATCAGCTTTAGGTCTGACATCAGTTACCTTTGACATAGGCGTATGAAACTAATGCAGATCTTGGTTAAGAAAGAGAACAATTTTTTTTAATGTCAGTGTAAAATGTCATATGAAGAGTTTCCCCCTCAATACAGATAATTAATCAGTCAATCAATTAACTTATGTTTCCCAGTGCTAGGACCCTAGGCTTGCACCTCCACGTGAGAAGCACAGGATACTGGGGACCCATCCCAGGGCTTTGGCATGTTGAGCAGATACTATGTGCTGAGCTACATCTAAAGCTCAACACAGGTATTTTAGGTAGTGGTTATTCTGTATTGCTCTATACACAGTCACATTTTATGATCATTTTATGAGTTAAGATAAAGGCTAAATTTATTCCAGAAAGTACACCATGGAAGTCAGAATCTCATGACCGAGTTGACATTAAGATCACCTCAGCATTGCAGCATTGTAAATTGTACTTCTGTCTTCTTCAGTTGAGTGGGTCTTGTGGAACAGTGTACACCTTTCGATACAAATGTGTATTGTTAGTACATTCTTCTTGCTCTTACCTTAGCTAAACAATTGAATGGATGCTAGTCAGAATAACTTTTATTCATGGAAAATGCCTATTTGTTTCTTCCTGAACACATCTGAACTGTTAGTTTGGTTTTCCTGGAAGCTCCCGAAGTGGGATAGCATAAAGCACCTCCCCAGCCCCATCTAGTCTCATTTCACATATAAACTCTGCATCAGGCTTACATCTAGATTCAGGTGCCTGAAGTCACTCCCTGTTACCCTGTGTTTACTGCTGGAGATCACACATATGAACACATTTGAGCAGCTTCAGCCTACAATAGGTGTGGTTTTCAGAGCACTCTCAAAACCCATACTCATCTTCTCTCATAAAGATGAGTTTGATCTTACCAAAAGTTTCTGCAGTCTCTTGAGTTTTATGGGTTTTTTTTTTTCACTGAAATGGGATGCCTTCTTATATCCCAGTCTAAGTTGTACCTCTAGATTTCACATGTATGCTCCTGAGGGCACCACTATCACTTGATAAATGATTCTGGGTGGGTTTCTGAGCCTCTGCTATATTCTTTTGCCCTGAGACACTCAGCAGAACTCCTTCAAGAACTGGAGCCAATATGGGCTCTGTGAAGATGATAGTATGTTTGTTCTGATGGCAAAATTTCTTGTTTTTTAACTGAACAGAGCTGTCACTCTTGAAGGTAAATTTTTTCTGCTAGTATTTCAGAAAAATATACATTTATGAATGCAAGAAATATGACATTGACCAAAGCAACTCAACAAAATAAAAAGATTCTTTGGGCCAATTTTTGAGTGTTAATTTCTGTAAAATAAAAAAATAAGTATCTATGATTTTAGCATCTTTTCATGTGGTTGTCTTCATGATTAAAATGACAGCTTCTGAGATAGTAGCTTGGTGGCAAGGTTGGCTGTCAGCAGCATACCATGTCATCTCATGTCTTTGGATTTTGGTGTTCATTTGATCCAGAACAAGTTTCTAACTATTCAAATGAAATATTTTGAGATCACTTTCTTTAATCTTCTATTTCAGTTATGGTCTAATGAAATGTTACTTAAAAGAAAAGTGATCGTGTGTTAAGATCACTAGTTGATTCACTTGGAGGATCTGCAAAGGCTGCTGGGAATTTATGTGTCCTTTCCCATGTCTGGGGCATTTTCCACCTACAAATCTACATTTACATTGCCTTAAAATAGGGAAAATGGGGCAAAATTAACTGGCAAGTATCTATAAACCATCTGTTACATTCCTTAGAAACAGAGAGTTTCATTACTCTATAAAATTTATCCCCTGACTCTACTACAATAGAACACAGATGTCTTTTGTTGGAAAGTACAGTCTTCTAAATAGTTCGAATATATTTTCTGGTTCAGGAATGAGTTTGGTGGTGCATTAATTTTAGTTACCTTAATTTCAAATACCACATTCTGTGTCAGAAAAATGAGACCCATTCCTATATTCTCCCCATACAGTCACCAATCCCGTGACTTCCTAATCTGTTACTTTTTAATGAGATGAGATTAATTATCCAACCTCTGAGTATTTATACTATATATCTCTGGGCTCTGCAGAAATCAAGACTTATCTTTAGTGAATTCAGCCTTCTGGATGACTCCAGTTGGACCTCTATTGAAGTTAAGAAAAGGAAGCCCCCTTGCACCCAAAGTTCTCACATCCTGTTCTTAGGAAGAGGGAGAGACATTGATTTGTGAAAACATTATAGAAAGAATGGCCATGTGAAGGGATATAGAAGTTATCACTGATAATAAACTAAGGTAGCCTTCTAAAGAACAGAAAAATGCATCAGATGACTAAATTGGCTTGCAGGTGCAAATCTCTGGCTTTGGAGGTGGGTCATGGTTTACAGCCTGCTGACACCTCCAGACTGACAGGAAGCCAATGAATCATATCCAAGTGTGCATTCCTATCCTGGCCAACTCTACCTGGAGCAGCTTGAAGAAGTCAAATGCCAGTGTAAGCAGAGGCTCTAGGCTCAGTGCTTGACTTTCTGTTTCAGTGGCACTGCTAGTTTTCAGCTTTCCCCGGTAAAGACGTGGCTCCAAGGAAGCATTTTTCATGTGTGAGTCTGCTACGAATTTTCTTCAAAGGTGGCCTGGTTGTTTTATGTTAGACATGAGTTGAATGTATGCTACTCTAATAGCATATTTGTTATTGTTTTATTTTTAAGACAAAGTGTATGTACCTTATTTTGAGAGGCAGCAGTTAAAATATTTTCCAATTTATTTAATTTATATTTTCAGATATGATGTTTCCACTTGCAATTGACATAGAATTGGCTGTGATCACAGTGTTTTAGGTTCCTTCAGACTTAACAGCCAGGTTTATATTATTCTCTGGAGAACAGTCAATATAGGCAAGTTTACCTTGATGGAACTAAGAATTCACCCACATCTAGACCAGTTAAAAGGGTAGCCTTCCAAAATCCCTCTGTTAGTAGCAAAGCTGAGGTTGTTGTGAATCAGCCGTTGTGTCCTCTATCATGATAGTTAGTAGTGCGCCAAGTGTCTTGTAACAATGCATTGATTGGTTTATAAGCATAAAAGGTTATAAATATAAAATATGGTGAGTAGATCTTTATAGCAACTGTCTTCTCATTATGAACAAAAATTACTTAATAGAGTAGAGGCTATTGTGACTTTATAAGCTATTTGTACTGAATTTTTACATAAGCTTTACAGCTCTCAAAAGGCATCTGATACACAACCCCTGTCATTATCCAAATTCTGAGAAAAAAAAAGAAAGAGGCAGATGAAATATAAAATGTTTTCCTTTATGACTGAAAAGACCTAATTTACCAGGTCTGCTGAGTATCTATGACTGAAGTCTAGAATCAGGCCATCGGCAAGGATGAAGCAGTTTGGGGTCCTTCTTTCTAGACGTGTAAACTGCATTAAGCCTGATCAACATGATCATGTCCTTTTACCTCAGAGAAAAGAGTCAAGAGACCAGGAAATGAACCAACTGGACACCCCCCTCCCCATCAGAATAAAACATACCAGGAGTAAAACTGTATCCCTAGAAACTTGCACTGAACTTGTGTGCAGTGACATCTGTTCAAGTAACAACCACAGCAGGGGGATGCATTTGAGGTTTTATGTTGGCTGCTGAATTGACACAGTGATCAAGCAAAAGTAGTGGGCATGGTGTCAGAATTTATTCTCTGCTCATCGACTATTTGTATCATATCTTATTGATAACCTACTGTTTTGTTTGTCTGGAGTTCTTCCAACTAGTCTATACTGGTCACAAACTTAACATTTTCATTGTTGTATTAGGTTTCTGGTCCAGCCTTTTGGACTTTGCCCTGTGGCCCACTTTCCAATCTAGCCCTGGGGTTCTGACTTGCAGACTTGCAGTCCCACAGAATCACACAGACACTTATATTATGTTTACACTGATTGACCCAGGGCCCAGACGTACTACTAGCTAGCTCTTGCTCTTAAACTAACCCATCATTCTCATCTTGTTCAGCCGTGTGGTTCAGTACCTTTTCCCAGCAGCATTTCAGCTTCTTTCCTCTGCATCTCCTCCTGCATCTCTGTGGCATCTCTGTTCTGCTCTGAGATGTTCCCAAAGTTTTCTTAGTCTAGTGGCCTCTCCCACACTTCCTGTCTGTCTTAGGCCAATCGCCATTTTTATCAAACCAGTAGATGGAACAATTATTTACAATGTAACAACATAATCTCACTTCACTTCATGCTTCTGTCACCTTAGTGCTGGGATCATAAGTGTGTGCTGCCGCATATGGGTCACAACAACCTTTTCATCACCAAGTGGCTTTTCCTCTCCTTTATAATAAACAAACACCTGATCAAAAAGTATAGACAAATTAACAGCAGCAGCTCGTATTTGAGATTCTGTCCTGTCTCAGTCTTCTGCAGACATTCATCTTTTTGTTAATAAAAGTGTATATCTAGATTATTTTCTAAATGCCTCACAGTTGTCAAGTTCTAGAATTATCGTTGGAGTCCCCTACTAAGCACAGTTGATGTGAACCTATAAAACTCAATACATCTTTAAGTTTTAATTAAGTAAAATCTGACTGTGGGAGATACAATGATGACATACACTATCATGTTCTTTCTTGTACATCCCTTCTTCTCCAAGTCTCCTGAACATACACAGTTTGCAGACCTTTTTATACAATGTTGTTCTGAATTATTCTTGTTTCTTTTCTTTACAATAATGTTTGTGCTTTCATTGTGTTATTTCTTAGGGCTTAGCTTATAATATTGTTGGATTACATGCATTGCTCTTGCTGTATAAGAAATGAAAAGATCATAATCAATCTTTTTCCTACAGAATCAGTTACTTTTTCTAATTAGAGTTCTGACATTTTAATTTTTATATCAGTCCTCTGTTTTAATCTTTATTGTTAACAAGCATTTTAAATAAGGCCTTAATTATAGCACTTATGTTGCCAATTCTGTTAAAGAAGAGTTTTAAGATAAATTCTCTGTGGGTGCTCATGTTTCTGAGACAGTAATATGCTAATGGAGTGTGTTTACATCATGTACCTCCATGCATGTGCACTTAAACACAGCAATTACATGTGCTTTTACCCTGCTCCAAGGATTCTAATTTACAAATGCTAATTCCATTTCGGTGTCTGAGAGTTCATGCCATTGTAAAAAAGCAGTAGTTGATGGTACTCACTATCCAGAATATTATTTGACTATTACATTGTTGTAATGTGTGTGGAATAACAGTGTCATGTTCTTGAAAGGTATGGTGTGGAGCCTCCTGGTCTGATAAAGTTGGAAAAAGAAATTGAACAAGAAGAGACACTTTCTGCCCCATCCCCTTCACCTTCTCCTTCATCCAAGTCTTCAGGAAAGAAGAGTACTGGGAACTTACTGGACGATGCAGTGAGTGGAGTTCGCAAGTCTTAACAGTAGTTTTTCTTTTCCTACTACAAAAACCTACCCTGCCTTCTCAGACATTCTGACCTTACTGCATTTCAGCTCCTGTGAGTTTATTTTAACTCAAATGAGAAAGTCTGTGCTCCTACAGCTCATCCGGAAACTCAAAGCTCAGTCAGTGACTTAAAACAAAGTGCCACTTAGATCCATTGAACAACATCTGAAACCCTAAGAAATGAGTCAGCTCCTTGAAAATGGGTTTTGAAAACACTTAAACCTTATTGTTATTCATTCTCAAGTCTTCCTTTGTGGATATAAACTTGAGGCACAGAATCTTGAGGCTTATTGAAGAAGGGCATGCAGCATCTGACAGAAAGATGGCTGTACTTTATCAATTGCATGTTATTGGCCAGAGTTGACCATTTCTTCCTGAGAACTCTTATGTCTGAAAGCAAGGTTGCTTGCTGAGAGAGTGGAAATTGGAAGTCTCCTGATGCTAAGAGGAGAGGAGCTTAGGTTTTATCAGGTGTTTGTCTAACTCTGGGGTCAGACACAGCCTTATAGTGAATAGAACGTATCAGTGGCCTCTTCATTATAAGGATAAGCAGTTTTGAAGTATATTAAACAATCCTTGCTCATGATGGTGGTATATTGAACAATTACTCTCATGTGCTATTATGTTGCTGACTTAAATGCATGAAGACACTCATAGTAGAGATGTATAGATAATGTTGCTTATGCAAAGTTTACATTCATGAGTTATTATTACTTGCAAACTTATAGGACATGAGAGTGTAAGAAGCAAGTAGGTCTTTCCAGAGTGAAGACTCTCAGCAATTTTGATGCTGACTGTTGACAGGATGCAGGCTTTCAGGACTTTAGGCCTCCCTCTCTAGGGTCTGAGCTGAGAAAGAGTGGGAAATTAGCTGATGGGTGCTTCGATATGCAGGAAGAGACATGCACCTGCCTTTTGCTTTTCTCCACATGACAAATTTATTAAACTTTTTAAAAACTTTTTTTTAAAGTTCAGCAGAAACAACTGCCTGAGCAGTTGCAAGTCCCCACAAGGCAATAAACTTAAACTTGGCCTAGCAAGGTATCTCATATAGTACATTTTAATTTCTTTTTGATAGCCATTCACTTCACTCAGAATGTACAAAAAGTCAGGGAGCTTTTATATCACAGGAAGGTATTTTGAAGTCCTTTTAGAATCAGTCACATCCCCTTATTTCTCATAAAGTTTCACCCTCAGAATTTGTACACTAATCAGATGATACTGTATAATAATAGAGGTGTGCTGTTTATATGTTGAGAGTAATTTTTCCATAGTGTGCATTGCTTTTTCTTTAGACTTAGCGTGAGTTCAGTCTTCTTACCCGTTCTTCCTGCTTCTCCTCGCAACTGTGACACCTACTTACATTCTTTGCTCCCTAAGCTCTGGTGCCAGACTGAAGAGTGTCTGCCTAGTGTTATTTTATTTCCTAGTTGCTCAGCCAGAGGGACCTCCCAGTTCTCATTATCAGGTCCATTCATATTTTTACTGTAGCTTTGTTTGATGTAAATGCATATTTTAATATAATATATTTTAATATTTAGCTTTTATTACCTTCCATAAGGATTATATGCACGTGTACCTGTGTGGGTGCTTATACGTGTGCACGTGTTCATGCCTGCAGAGGCTAGAGGCCTACACTGAAATTCTTCTTGTTCACTCTTTACCTTTCTTTTTTTTTTTTTAATTCTTATACAGGGCCTCTCACTAAACCTGGAGCTCACTCTTTTAAGTCAACTAGACAGCTAGAGAGCCCTAAAGATCATCCTGTTTCCATTCCCACCCAGTTACAGACACGGGCTGGCTTTTTTTGACATGGCTATTGAGGTCCCAAAGTCAGGTTTTATACGCACTCATCTCAGTGTGCAGTCCAATTCTCACTGTCAAGTATGGTGCTTTATTAGTCTACGTTTCCCAAGCTCCCGGGTATAGATGCTCAGTGTGAAAAGTCTCCGCTCAGTCCTCCATACCTGATCATGTCTTGTGAAACGTGTGCCATTTGTGTTCTTCTGTTGTGTTGTCGAGGAAGTAGGTGCTGCCATTTGGGATCATGTATCAGAACCAGGAGAAGGAACGAGAATGCTCTCATTTTGTCACCGGCTTGTCTCCTGGCTAGCCATTTTTCACTTTTGGGAAAGGGAGAAATACAAAGAGAACTCCAAGGTGTAGAATAACTCTGAGAGGATAGAAGCGATTTCTAACTCAGAGCAAAAGAGACCTAAGACAGCAAGACACTCAGGCTGTGGATCCAAGGTCTGCTTTTCCAGCTCAAAGCTATGTATGTGAGCATTTCAGGGGAACTTTGAGAATATAACCATCAGTTTAGTGGGGGAATGCGTATTAGTGGATACATTTAGTGTGCTAAGTAGACACATCTGCCTCTTACTGGAGAGAACTCTTGTGTCCTATAAATCTCAAGACTAGCATTCTCAAAGAATGCTTAAAGAAATACTACTACTACAGTGCTTTGTGGCGAAAGATTGGGCTAGTATAAGAAATGCAATGTCCTGCTGTATCTACCTGGCATTCAGAGCGATTGCCAACATCACACAGGCTCTGCTGAGCTCCCTGAAAATCTTTAGTTGACCTGGAATGTTTCAAATACACTAGAACATAAACCATTTAAAAAAAAAATCCAGTTTCCTCCATTCTTCTGTCTTGTAAACTACATTGATTTTTTTTTTTTTTTTGCATTGTGTTTAAGTGATGGCTTTTTACTGAAGTATTTTATGTCAGAGACAGTAGACAGAAGGAAAAGTAATTTGAATCTCATTAATGGTTTAAATCAGACCCCTTTTGTCTAAGGTAAAAAGGAAACAGTTACCATTACAAACACTTTACCATACACCAGGCACATGTTGCCATTTGGAACTGAACTTGATGTAACTCAATAAATGTAGTGAGGAAAGGAATTTGAAAAAAAAACAAAAGGAGATGACTCTCTAAGTCCCTGTGTGTGGTTAGCACTGGGTTGTTTTGTGCAAAGTTATATGCTAACCCCAAAGGAAAGAAGTGTGAGGGTATAGAAGAGTAAAGCAGGAAACAAAGGAAACAGACACAGAATCCCGAGAAAGGAAGGAAGGCATGCCAAGATTATTATATCCCAGCGGAGGACTTCAGAAAGAGCCAGGATTCAAACCACCTTTGTTTGCTCACATTTTCTTGTCTGATTCTTGGGGGAGCTGCAGAGAAACAGGTGACCTTTTATGTGAACAATACAGTCCCCCTTCCTTAATCAAGATCTCACAGAGGAAATGCCGTGGTGTCCATTCGATCACTTTATTCCCTGTGTCCTGCTGCAGCGATCCAGCAGCGATAGGCGGCGAGGTTGCCTGGGGAGCTCCTCTTTGCCTTCCCTTGTACTGAGCTTGCTCTCAGAGGGAATTGAAGACCATTCTAAGAAATGGCCCTAACTGTCTGTCTCCTTTCTGTCCATCAACTTCCTCAGTCTGGGGATGAAAGATAGTATAATTCTGAGTAGCCAGGCCCCTCTTGAAATCTCATTTCAGCCCCAAACTGGTTTGATTCCTAGCCAAGAACAGAGCACCTGGCAGACAGAATTACCTCCTGATAATGTAAGAAGCAGGGCTGTCATCATTCACCGTTAACAGTGTGTTTCTACGGCCCCTTGTCTGGCTTTTTTTCTTGTATATTTTCCTTTGCCCCCGACATAAATGAAAAGATGGGGTAAAAAACCTTGATTTACAAACAAACAAGTCTACTTTTGTAGTGAGGGGGGCAGGAAGAAAGGGCAGGCTACTTGAAAAGATGTTTCTCATGCTAATTTGACACTAATAGGATCTTTGATTTTTTTTTTTTTTCCTGAGGATCTAGCAAGATGGAGATATTGTTCACACAAACTCAGGATTGTCCTTTGGCAATAGAGAATTTTCTCACTAAGTTGCAATGGATGCCTTGGACTGTGAGTTTTGTTTCTCTCTGGTCTCCTAGGTAACAGATACCTCATCCCTTTCTCCTAGCTCCTTTATGTCATTCTCACTCTTTTCTTCAAAGCTCATATAGTAGTGGTAAGGATTATATATATAAATACATATATGGACATTTTACAGACATCTATAGGAAGAGATAACAGAAAAACACTGAAACTGGAACATAGGTGCATTCCAGACCCTTTACCTCATGGCTAGTTCAGAGTGCAAGTCTGTTTTATAAGACGTTGCTTCAGTATTTCCCATCATCACTTGCTTTAGCATTACCATAAAAAGATGTCAGAAACTCAAATTTCAAACCCCTGGCCTAATTACTAACTGAATAAGAGATGTTCCCTCACTCTTCAGTGAAAGTCATCTTTAAGGCTGTCTGGATCTAGACTTCCTCTTCTCCAGTGTTTTCCCTGTGTCTCCTGTGAAGATCCTTCCTTTGTATGTATGACTATATATCTCATGTAAAATATGATCTTAACCTGTAAGGAACTTAACTCATCAAGGAGATGCTAAAGTTGACCAATATTAATTCACTAGGCTCCCATCACAGTGATGACTCAGAATCTTGGGCTTGTGTTGTTGGAAAATTTAGGAGGGAGGAAGAGATTGATGGGCATGTATGTCCTAAGTCAGTTCTCCCACATTGAGACCCAGTTTGGTTGTTCTTGAGATAATTTTTTTCTTGCATTCTTCCACCATTCCTGGTTTTCACTCTGATGTCTTTTGCTTTCATACTTCTAGAACCTTCCATACTCTAACAAAACCATCATAAAATTCTTTTATAATAAAAATCAAGGAAGTTCATAAATTATTTTCCCTCTAGTTTTTGCTTGGTAGAAGAGTGATTGAATTCTAGTTATTATATCATTAAGAATAATGTTTGAGGTCTTGAGTGATAGCATAGGATTGTTTACCTGTCAATTATGAAGATCCTCATAAAAACAAGACCTGATCACACCGTCCTATAACCTCAGTGCCATCAGGATAGAGACAGAAGGATCTCTGAAGCTTGCTAGCTCCAGGTTCAGTGAGAGACTCGGTCTCAAGGGAATAAGGCAGTGAGAGATAGGATAGAGGAGATCATCTAGTGTCCTCCTCCTACACATACACACACACACACACACACACACATATACACCACGAACATATGTGGGTATATACTGTATACTGACATACATATAAATACAGAGTAAATAAATAAGTAAGTAAACAATGGCTAGTTTTCTTGATGGCCAATTGTAAGTATCCTGTCATATCTGTTGAATTAATCTTATGTTTACAACATGGTAGCTACTAACAGCTGATTATAGTTCAAAAAAATTATGGATGAAGTATTGACATTTAACACATGGATTACTCTGGATTGTCAGAAAAAACTTTCTCATTTAAAAACATTTTAGAAGTTTTATGGGTTATGGAGACATATGAATTTTCTAGAGATATTATTAAGATTTACAGTGTTCATGCCTGATCATAAGAACAACAAAAGAATATGAATCAGAGTCAGGTTTTATTACTCATTTTAAATGTCAGCTAATACAATATTTGATACCTAAATGGGGTGAAATGCAGATGAATCTGAGTGATCTGTTGGTTAAATTTTAGGGGAAAATCTTAGAGTTTCAAACAAAACAGGAGTTTCAAAGAATTTGTTCTTCATTTATTTCAGACCTAAATAGATTAGTTTAGTGGGACTGTATTTAAGAAACATTCTGTGTCGGGTGCCTCTTCCCTGGTTTTCAGTTTGGTTAGCCTATGTATGCTTTTATTTTACCTTCCAGTGCCTTTGTTAATGTGGACCCCACACACATGGTCTTTCTGGCTGTCCAGCTCATCGCTGCTGTCAATGACAGCTGATCTCATCTCATCTCCTATCCTCCCTCCTCAACAGAGACGTCATCAGCTGTATACTCAGAAGATACTTCCAGACCTTGCTTCTCACCCTTCAGCTGTGGTCCCTGAAGTTAGGGTTTTATTACTGTGAAGACACCATGATTGTACCAGTTCTTATAACATTTAATTAGGGCTTACAGTTTCGGAAGTTTAGTTCATTGTTGTCATGGCAGGACATGGTAGCATGAAGGTAGACATCATGTTAGAGAAGGACCTGACAGTCTACACCTTGATCCACAGACAGGAAGAGGACAGTCACATTAGGCATAGCTTTAGCTTATGAAACCTCAAAGCCTGCCTCACAGTTACTCCAACAAAGCCACACACACCTACTTCCACCAGGCCACATCTGCTAATTATGCCATTCCCTATGCATTAAGCTTTCAAACACATGAGTCTTTGGGGCCCATTTTTGTTCAAAGCACCCACAGTTCCTGTGCTCACATCATTTCTGATATAGAATAAATCTAAGCTATTAACAGATTGACCATGTTTGAACTCTTGAAGTGCAATCCCATGAGATTTTATTGGTGTCAATGAATGTGCTACTCTATTTCAGGTAAAAAGAATCTCTGAAGATCCTCCCTGCAAGTGCCCAACTAAGTTCTGTGTGGAGCGGCTCTCCCAAGGTCGATATCGAGTGGGAGAGAAGATTCTCTTCATCAGGGTAAAGTTTTCTTTCTCCTCATCTTGTCTGACATGAACATTTTCTGAACCTGAGTCAGAGAAAATGCCAAAGGAAGTCATTGAGGCTTCAGGGTGTGAATCTATACAGAGCAATAAACATGATAATATGCTTCAGAAGGCTGGGTGAACAGAACATGTCTATACATACAGAGGTATCAGCTCCCATGGAAAAAAAGGTAGCCATTTATGTTTCCTGTATTCATTTCATTTCAGTAGAATGGAATGAAAATGTGCCCTTCCATATATTATAGTGTGGAAATAAATCATCATTCTATTTATTCTGGGCAGCTTTTCAGATTAGTTCAGCATGGGTTTTCCACAAGTTTGGATGAGGGACCAATTTGCTGAAATTTAAAGCTCTGTCTCAGGAACTGGGGATAGAATGCAGTTGGGAAGAGGCTTGCCTTGCCTTGCATTGTGGGGTTCTGGATTTGATCCCCAAAACTCCATAATAGTCACCCCACTATAGTATCCTGGCTTAACAGTAACTAATACTTCCCTGGGGTTAGAACAGAGAGAACAGCTCCAGCTTAAATCCTCAGTGTCCTTGGGGCTGACAGGGCCTACAAGGTTCAGAATCTGCTTTGCTAATAGTCAGAAGAGTTTAGTGTCTCAAGACAAGTGAGTGATATTTGCTAAGGGCAAAAATTCTTCTTAAAAAATTGAAAATACAGCAACATGTTTACCCCTAGAAAGCATTGGTTCAGAAAAGGACTTTTTTCTGTGTCCTATAGGGCTTTTCCTGAAGAAAGCAGCTTTATTCACTCCTTTGTTGAACCTGTTAAAAGCATCTTGTTGGCTGCTTTGTAGAACTGAAACATTTTAATGTATTTATTAGGTAAGATCAAGGAACACTGAACACTCATCTGAGATGACCAGTAGTTACCTTTTCAGTATGAAATTTTATTCATTTTAACTTGCAGCTGAAATGTATTAATACAATAGGCCTCCTTAAAAATCTGCAACATGGATCAACACTTTTTTATCTTAATTTTTATCTTAAACTTTGTTGATTGTTTCAGATTTTCACCTAATTTCAGGTTATCATTTATTTAATTATATAGCTTTTCTGCTTGACAATGACAACCTTGTGATATAAACAGACCAGTGTTAGAGGTCTGTGACTCACCCGGGTCCAGGCCTCAGCTGGGGAGGCAGGCACCCAGGTTGCTATTGTTGCCTTGCTCTTCCAAGGAAAGCACTGTTGTGCATTGTTAAAGCTCAGTTGCCTGCTTTCACATCACCACATTAAATAATGATGCTTTACAGTCTCTATGGATGCATTAACATTTTACCAGGCAGATTGATCAGTTGAGAATCAGCCTCCATTAGAATATGAGACCCCAGAGCCTATAGTCAAAACAAAGGGCCTTATTAAACAACTTTTTCTTTTTTTGTGATAGAAATGTTAATAACTTGGACCCTGTTTCCTCAGATGTCACCTAGGATCTACAGGCAGAAGAATCCAGTATGCATATTTAATTGTGTCTGTCTGATCTTCATGTGTGTTTAATTGTCAGATACTTTGATATCTATGTTTATAAACAGCATGAGATTTTATAGCAGTTATCAGGTGAGCTAATTTTTGATGGTCATTTTTTTTTTCAGGCAATGTTTTCTGTCTCTTAATTTTATTCTATCATTGATAGAACAATTCAGACTTTACTGTGAGTGAAATCATCTCCTGAGTGATAGTATTTTCACTTTGTATCACACACTCAGGCAAGCTTGTAAAATCATGAACCACAGTAAGGTCACACGCTGACTGGTAGCAATGCAGTTAGGACACAAAGCAGTTTGTTAATAACACTTTACCTTAAATCTTACACTTCCAGTTTTACTCTTTTATAACACTTTTCATGTGATTATTGCTTTTTTAAATAAAAAGCATAGTTTTAAGGAAATTTTGTTTCACTATTTAAACTGGAAACTAAATCTATTCACAAAGCTCAATGCCATGAGCACAGAGTCACAGATATTTTTAATGTTTTTATTCTTGAGAATTTCATATACCCCTCTTTCAATTTCATGTCTTTTGTTTTTTAACAACTTATTGAGTCATATTTGTGTTGCTTTATATATATAAGTGTGGGGCCATCCAGGGGAACATGGTCAACCTGCCAAGAGACACCTACTGACTCCTTCCCTGAGTATCCATCAGCTCCCCTCCCTCATGCATGCTGAGTTGTTGACTGGACTGGTTGTGTGCCTGTAGTCAAGCCATTGTGCGTTCATGAGTATATTGGTCGTGGAGTGTCCAGCAGACAGCAGTTTGCAGCGTTCCTCTCCATATTCCCATCTTTCTACCTCCCACCCCCTCCATGATGCTTCCCAAGTTTGAGGCTCAGGGGCCGTAATCCAGGGACCCACTATGGTTAGGTATTTCATAGATGCTAATTCTCTGCACTGTGGCCAGTTGTCCCTGCAGTAACTGCCATCTATGCTTTCAAAGATATATTTGTCCGGTGAGTTTGTGTCCACCATGAGTGCTTGGAATCCGATACAACAGATCCTTGTCCTTAGAGACCTACTGACTGAAGTTGGAGGCACCTCACATGTACCATTATTGTGTTCATTTCTCTATTTTCTCACTGTGTTGGATGAGGAGACCATAACCCATTGATATACACATGCTTTGACTAGTGCTTTGTGGCTGGCTGGGCCCTTCATGGTGGGTTATCATTGCGCTCTGATTGTGGGAGGAAGTGGCAGTCATTACTCAGCAATCAGTGGTGCTCAATATTATGGCTGTAGTGGGTCATATTTTAATTGTGGTTCTGAACACTTGGATTTAAGGGCAAGTGTTTTTAGTGACATCCTCATACATGGGAGGTGGGTGGCCACTTCCAAAGCTCTATTGCATTTTTTTTTTTGGTATGAACATAATTTAAACTTTTAAACTTTGTCGTACCTCTTTAAGCTACCTAATACAGCTGTGTCCCCATTGATACGTTTATGAATATTATTTTATAAAATGTATAGACAGCAAAACATGCTCTCTCGGTCCTCATCCTCGGTTATTTTCTCATCTTGAGAGCAGCTTTGTTTTCCTAAGGACATAATGAGCCTGCTGCATTCAAAGAACAATGCAGAGTCACTTAAGGGAATTGAAAATACCGGACTTAAAGGTGACCGAGTGATCCAAGCACAGGCTCAGAAAGAATCAACAAGTCCTATACGGATTAACAAGCCCATATTGCTTCCGTAACTCTGCCTTGCTACCACTTTGTGTTTGGATGTGTACAAGAGCATATTTCTCTTTGTAGACTGAATGAAAAACAATGTTAAGATAGAATTTTTTAAAAAAAGTTAGGAAAGTCATGTAAATGACATTCAGAGAAAGACCCAAATGTAATGAAACCCTTAGAACGGAGGACAAACCTCTGGAGTCTAGCTTTAATCTACATCTTAGTAACCATCTTCTAAGTGGAAAAAAGTCTCTAGCTGATGAAAAACATTTTCTAAAAGCCAGATTTTCCCCTGTATTTTTTTTTTTACAAACAGAATTGTAGGATTGTTTTGGGGAGTTAGTTCACAAGTAAAGCATTTACCACATAAGCATGGGAACCTGGGTTCATCAGAATCCAGGTAAAATTGCACTTGGTAACCTGTGGCTATAACCTCAGCAGATGGAGACAGAAGGAACCCTAGAGGCTCACAGGCCAGGTAGCAAAGTGCAAAAAGAGATCTGTGTTTAAGAGGATTGCCTGACCAGCAGCAAAATGCAAAAGGAAATCTGTGTTTAAGAAGGTAGGAGGCAAAGACAGAGCACTAGGGTTGTTGGGTAACCTGTATGTGTGCACTGTGACACGTATGCCCTTCTGGTCACACATGAGAACCTTTGTGCCCATTCACACCACCATATCATACACACAGTATTTTTTCCAACACAATATTTTTATCAATTATTTAGGTATTTCACTTCATATACCCTGATCATCTTCACCTCCCATTTCTCCCAGGTATGCCCTGGTTTCCCCTTTTGATTTCTTCCAAGGTTTCCCCTTGTGATTCCTCATTCCCTGAAAAATGAAGAAGAAGAAGAAGAAAAATAAAACAAGTTCAGTGTATATTACCCATATATTCACTGGAGCATGGTCAAACCCCCAGTGGCTAGCACCTTAAAGAAAACCGAGTTCTTCCCCACCCACCCCCCTGCCAGAAGCTCTCAATTGAGGTTTTGGTGTCTTGTTTTTTTTATTATTATTATTTATTAAAAGCAACTTAGCATCTATTCTGAAGGTAGACCCTTACTGTCTTGTTTATTTCAGGATTTAGGTGGTCATGATAAAAATATTCTTAATAATTTCTGCAGTAACAGAGATAATATTTTCAGTCAGCCAGACACTCTTCACTGGAGTGCAAGCCCGAGGCTCCTGACTGCTGCCTGAATCCTGCATGTCCTTTCTCCCTTCTATCATCTGCTGCCTAATGAGGGGGGGCATCCCCCCAATGGATAACTAGGGTGCAGTCTTACTGTGACTTGTGTCCCCTGGGAAGCCACAGCAACATCTAGGAACCCTATACAATGCAGACTCTTACACCTTCTCAGAGCGAAACAGAAACTCTAAGGTCTCTCTACAAGTCTGTGAATGGTAAACGTGTCCTGGAGCTTGAGAACCATGAACCTTTAAAGAGAAAGGACTCCATATGAGAAGAGAGTCACAGAAGTGCCACACAATCTGAAATACTCACACATCTCATTACAAAAGAAAATTGAACTGGAGACACAGAAAATTATCATTTTATTTTATTTGAACATTTATTTTCATTTTGTGTATGTGGGTGTTTTGCCTGTATGTTTGTCTGTGCACCATGTGTATGCAGGACCTGTAGAGACCAGAAGAGGGAATCAGATTCTCTGAAATTAAAGTTACTGAAGTTTATAGGTACTGGGAATTGAACCTGGGTCCTCTGGAAGAGCAATCAGTGCTCTTAATTGCTGAGCCATCTCTTCAGCTTCCAGAAAATGATTATTTTAAAGACACATATGTATTGAGTAGGGTTGGGTAACATACATGGTCAAGTAAAAAGTAAGCTTTTCAGTCATGCAAAATTATTTATATAGAAATAATATACTGGCCTTCCCCTGTAATCAGATTAGTGACTATTCTAATTATCATCATAGAACCCACATCTAGTAACTAATAGAAGCAAATGTAGACTCACAACCAAGCACTGGGCTGAAGAGTGGGAGGAGGGATCAAATGAGCAAGCGGGGAGGTCAAGATCATGATGGAGAGGCCCACAGAGACAGCTGACCCAAGCTACTGAGAGCTCAATGACTGGGTTGACGGCTGAGGAACCTGCGTGGGGCCAAACTAGGCCCTCTGAATGTGGATGACAGTTGTGTAGCTTGGGCAGTTTGTGTGGCCTCTGGCAGTGGGACCAAAACTTATTATCCCTAGTGCTTGAACTGGCATTTTGGAGCCCATTCCCTGTGGAGGGATACCTTGTCCAGCCTTGACACAGGTAGGGCGGGGCTTGGTTTTGCCTCAACTTGGCATGCCAGATTTTGGAAAGGAGAAGCCTTTCCTCTGAGGAGTGCATGGGGGGCTGGAGAGGGAGAAGGTGGGGCAGGGGGTGGGAGAAGGGGAGAAAGTAAAATGAAAAAAAAATCTTAAATAAATAAAAAATAATGCTATAAAAGATAACATATAAGTCAAATAAGAATAGAATGGGAAAAATTGAAAGTAGTTTTTAGTTGCTGAGAACATAGAATTATGAACATGAAAATATTTCATTTTTTTCTGATGAAGATGATTAAAATATGACCCATAAGAAGTCAGTAAACTGGTATAATTATAAATGTAAAAATAATTAAGGATCCTTTGAAAGCTATCATTTAATTAACTGACTGTTTATTTTAATGGCTCTCTCTCTGTGCTTCCCTGTTCTGGAGGAGGGCAAGAGACTGTACTACAGGCCTGCTGCTGTTACTTAGGCCAGGAAGGGTTATATAGTTTGCTTCAAACTTCTCACGTTTTTCTCTGGTATGGTCGTCACCTTTCTCATTACTGATGCCTAGCAGAAGACAGCTTATTGGAAGGATTAATTACAATTTAGAGTTTCAGAGTATGTGACGTGCAGTAAGTGTTAGGGATGACGGGGGATGTGACCTCTGTCCAAGGAGATGGCACTGCCCACTTTCATGCTGGATCTTCCCCCTGGAAAGGCTCTCACAGACATGCCCAGGTGTTTGTTTCCTAGGCGATTCCAAATCTATTCCTGTTGACAGAGAATATAGACACTCATATCTGAGGAAGTCTCCTATCTGATTATGCATAATTCCCCTCTCTGTTGTGAAATCTTGCTTTGTTGGTGACTATCCCTAGGAACTTTAAATATTAGTCCCCCTCCGACTGCTGTGTTTCATTTCCACAGTGAGCTGTAACCAGAATCTCTTTGATCATTAAGGTTTCAGTTACTTGGTATCCATTCCTATGAAATTTCGTAACCAAGATAATAATAGATCAATTAATGTGAACAGTCTGTGCTGCCTGCCGTATGAAGTGGTTGCAAACTACACAGCTGAGCCAGTAGAACTCCCATGGGGCAAAATCTCCACACTGAACAACATTGCTCTAGCGTTGTATGTGAACAGGGCGTCATCTTCTTTGAGATAAGCATAAACATGAGAGTTTAAAAAAAAAAAAACCCAGAATTCATTCCCATAACTAACACAGTAAAAATGGCTCTTGAAAGTATATTCTAAATAACAGGCATTCTGAAAACTGGTCAAGACATCTGTAGAGATCTACAGTAAAGAGTCTAGCCCGTTTGTTAAGTGACTCTAAGTATTGATAGTTGACTCTGTTAGCCTCTTCTCAACACATGGCATATCTTACCACAGTTCCACATCACAGTGGGTGGTGCCATTTCTATTTTAAAGTCAAGGAAGCTAAGACCTGGGACATGAGTGACTTCTGAAGTTATGCAATCTGATAAGGGTGCCACATGTCTGCAGCTCCAGTGTTGGTGAGACTGAGGCAGGGGGACTGAGTAAAAGGGCCAGCTGGAGATACATAGTGAAACTGAAGTACCTGGGAACAAAAGGAAACGGTGTCTCAATTTTTTCCAAGCTTTATAAATAGCTAATGAGTGGTAAAACTTGGACCCAAACCCTGACAGTTTAACTTTTGTATTAACCCTTTACCAGTAAGTGATGCTGATTTCTTTACCTGCAGCTCCTTAGAGCATCCAGTGTGCATTCTTTAATCTTCTAGGGAGCAAGTCCTGAGTAGCATTTCCCAGGTATAGTCAACCATAGAATTGGTCCCTATCCCTTGTGTTTCCTAGTGTGTCATCTTAGGTGACAAGTTAAATGAAAACACATTTTGGGGAAAGCATTATGAGTTGAAACAAAATTTTTTAATTATTTGAAACTCAGAATTTTATTGAAATGCATGTTGTCTAGACCTTGATTTTCACAGCTAAGAAAATCTCAAGGCCCTTACTAACGAAGAGTAAGTACTGAATCTGTGCTCAGTTTTGTCAGGAAATGGTTCCCAAGGAAATGAGTACAGAAACTTTGTACAAAAGACAACTGAAATTCAGCTAGTACCATTTGTGCTGGGAATTTCCCAAGTACTTTACATACTTTGTCTACGAGATGCACCTCTTTCACATAGCTGGGAAATGTTTTTCAACCTTTTCTATAGGTAAAAGAGTGTTTACTATTTCACCTAAGTATTATGTACATAAAGTTCAAGTCCAGACTCCTGGAGAGCACACTCCATCCACTCCAGACCTTCTGTAGTGGGATGGCTATCAAATGCTAGTAGTTTATAAAGTGTGTGAGGTGGCGCATGCCTGGGGGAGGTGGAGCCAAAGGGAGGAGGGGTTATTCACAAGCCTGCTATTTAGCTGAGGAAATGTGAGACTTTGTCTCAAATTAGATTAACCTTTTTAAAAAATGATCTGTCTAGTTTTATGACACATTTACCGTTCAACTATAATAAATCACCCTGTGCCATTTCCCCCTAAAGTTCTCAGAATACAAAGTGCATTTCAGCTGCATGAACAGCCGGCTCACTCTATCTAAAGCAGCTCATCACATTAGTTATTACAACGACAGATACTCAAAATGTATCCTCTCTTTCTAGTGTCAAAGTGATTAGAGCTGTGTGCAATTTAAGATATGCCATTATATGTTTGGATTCCTTATAGAATCCAAAGGCAGTTTTCTGATTGCCCGAATCACCTTGTTGAGTCTCTCTTTGGTAATTGCAGAAAACTTTAAAGTTGGTCAGTTTTGAGACATTTTTTATAACATATGTCTGCCTTTTGGTAAAGCTTAATGCTCTTCCATTCCAAAAAGTCTCATAGTTCCAGGTTTTTATTTCTCATCTTAAGAAATATGAATGCACAGGAGCCCTAAATAAAAGACAATGAATAATTTAGCTGGCAGTCAGGAAAGGGGTCTGTAGAGACCCCTTCTGCAGGCTGTTTGTGAATTAACTCATCTTAGATCAATAGAAAGGTCACACACTTTACTAACTCTGTGAGATTTTTTTCTTTACTCTGAGATTTCTTCAGAATATTAAGCCTGTATGTTGAGAATCAGCACACCATGGCTGGATAAACCAGAGAGTTGCCTAGATCTGTTGCCATAGTAACCGACCCTGGCAGTGTCTTCTGGGATTCTGAGGGGAGGTCCAGTGAGAGAGTCCTATTACCTGCTGCTGTTTTGACACATATTGATTTACTGGGAGTAACAAATAGCCAGACTCAAATTGCAGGCTTGTCCTGGTGATGAAAAATGGGCCGTTGCACCAAAAAAAAAAAAAAAAAAAAAACGCGTTGTGAATAACTAGGGGGCAAGATTAAAGGGTTCACTTGTCTCATTGCGAACATCGCAGGAGCAGCCATTACCCAGCACCTGGAAGCCCATACTTGTAACCCTCTACCCAACCAGGAAAGTCATGAGAGTGGCTATCATGTTTTCAAAAGTAGATAACAGGTTATGCTTGTGTTTAGGGCTTGTGTCTATGTATATAAAATCCGAGAACATGGATACAGTGCTCAGGTCCATGACAACGAAAAGGAACATTTGCGAACACCTCCCTTTCTGATCCATTTGTCCCAGCACAGCATCAGTTTAGGCAAAGGAACCCACAATATTTAAAAATGCATGCGGTAAATTCAGCATTTAAGTTCTCTTCTTTTAGAGAATGTGTTTTTGCTCCTTTAAAGAATCTTAACTCATTTACCCATGTTCACTGGGGATAACAGCAGGGTGTAGATGGCACTCTGGTAAAAATGTCTCTTTAGCACTTAACAAATGATAATAAATTCTGCTAGCTCCTTCTTTCTGAGGAAGTGATGTATGGTAGAGAAATGCAAAATAATTAAGGAGTCACCCCCAGCTGGTGTGTTGGCTGTGCGGGGGTGGGGGGGGTGTTATTTTTGATATTGAAAACTTTCAAATATGAGAAATTCAAACCAGGCTTTTATCTAAGATTATAGCCTGATACTATATCCATTTTAGATCACCTTTAAAAGGAAGGAAATAAAGTTTAATATTTATCATTAGGCTGGGAAGAATAGCTAATAAGCCTAAACAGTCCTCTGAATCCTTATTGCATAGCAGTTTCTTCCCATTTGACTTAAAATGTAAATCTAATGGGTAATAAATTAGAGGTGAAAGTAAAAATCTGTCTCTTTGGGATGTTTAGCAATGTGTTCTTAACTGCTGAACCATCTCTTTGTCCCCAGGACTATTTAATCTTGAGGAAATGCTGGAAAATTTGAATTATTTCACTGAGAAAATGTAATGCTTATGCTCTGTGCTCCTAATTTCTATATTGCTGTAGCTTTCCTGTGTAATGTTATGTTTTTGGCGGGGCCCAGTTTTAAGGTCTGGACTTACCCACAGCTGCTTAGGCCCTTAACGATGACTTAAATGCTTGTATTAATTATATTTTGCTCGGCCTATGGCTCAGGCATATTGCTAGTTAGTTCTTACATCTTTTAATTTAACTTATTTTTATTATTTTGTCTTGTCACATGGCCCATGGCTTACCTGTGTTGCTTATATCTGTTGATTCTGGGGTGGCTGGATGGTTTTTTGGGTTGTTTTTTTTTTTTTTACTCTTTTTTAAAATTTATCTATATTTTGATTTTTTTCATCTATTTTTAAGATGCCTACCATAGGCCAAGACTGTTGTTTTATTAAACAATATTCACAGTGTATAGAAAGACATCTTTTCTAGGTCTTCAGCCACTTTATAGACCTAGACAATATGTCATTTAGCATTTTGTTATTCATAATTTGGCCATGAGAGACACAACTCCTGGCATCATCGTTCCTTTCCCAAGATGGTGTGAGGCATCGAGGACAATCCACTAGGAGTTTGTCTTCCTTGGCAGACAATGGCATGCTGGGCAAAAAATATGCCCTTGCCTCTACTGCTGTCAGTACGCACACTGTCCAGTCTGGACAAGCAAGATGAAGGATAGAGACTGCCAAAACCTAGATGGACAGAATAAGTTGGTTTTCACAAAAATGCCCTGCTTCTACAAAGATCTTTCAGATATCATAGGTATACAGCCAAAATGGTAGATGCTCCAGCTGTGCAGAAAAGCCGTGGGTTCAGGTAGCTGACTGTTGTTGTCCTCTCCTAAATCTTAGAAGCTACTTTCTTGTGCCTCCAACCTTCAGGTAATATATTTTCCTTCTCAGGTCTTGATGGAGTTAAAGTTAAGGTTACTGCCATCTCATCTCTTATCAAAAAGCATTCAAGTATTAAACTCTTATTATTTGAGACAAACAGCTTTAAAGTAATCCCTGCATATCACCACTTACCAATATTCTAGACATTTAAGATACACCGTATGTTTGTTGTTTGTCAATTGTAGCTGACCTTGCTTATGTTACTGCCTTTTCCTCCCCCAGGCATTACCTTATAATGATTCCTATCGTATATAGTCTTATACTTAGTTTAGAACTTTCTTAGACAAAAGGGGGAGATGTAGTGGGATTCAGGCATTACTTAGGGAAGCCCAAATACATAGCTCCTGAGTTCAGGACCCCTATGAGGCATGACCAGAATGGATTGGGACCCGGAAACACGGACTTCTGCCCATTTTGTTCCTATGTTCTCGGAGAGTGGACCAGCAGCCCGGCATGGGACAGTTCCTATCTCCAAAATTTGGCTTAAGGTTCAATTTGTATTGTGAGTGTTCATATACACCTTAATAAAAATTAATCCTTTATTTGATATGTTGCAAGTAAATATTTTTGCAATAT
Organism: Sigmodon hispidus; assembly: GCA_004025045.1. Taxonomy (NCBI): domain Eukaryota; kingdom Metazoa; phylum Chordata; class Mammalia; order Rodentia; family Cricetidae; genus Sigmodon; species Sigmodon hispidus. Next base: position 43,044 of record PVIH01002906.1, read on the forward strand.
CCCTGCTATGAGAATATGTTTAAATGTTCTGTGTTATGTAGTTGGAATATTTTAGTTGATAATTTAGTCCAATAAGTTAAGATTTTAATCAATTTAAAGGAATTTTAAAATTCCTAAAAAATGATTGCTCTGCCCCACACACACACACACACAAAGACACACAAGGCATCCTGTGACCATTTTCTGTATGTTAGTTAACTGTGTGAGTGATTCTCTTGGCTCATGCCCCACTGTTATCCTCATTTTAAAAATACAACTGTTAGTAGAGAGTCAGTTACCTGTGAGGATCGCACAACTGCTCAGAGCCCACAGTTCCCAAGTTTGTTAAGGCATTGCCCATTACTGTTTTGAATATTTTCTTTCAATTTCTTGCCCCTGTTAACAAATAATCCTTATTTAGATGTAGCATTTTCATTTTTCTTTGTCTGTGTACTCTGTCAAAATATAGGATGTTATAGCCAGCCCTCTTTGAAGACTAAAGAAAGAACCCAAAAGAGTATTAAAAACAAAATATCTGAAAGAAGTGAATTATATATGTTCCACAAAGTTAAATAATTTTCTTTTCAGTATATTTACTGTGGTTAGAAAGTCCTCAAAACCAAACATATTCTCTGAATGAAAAAAAATAATTGGGAAATATTCTCAATTTATTATATTTATATGTCTAAATTTATAATTGATTCTGGCTTCATAAGGATTAAATGCCTTTAATCTAGTTTATATGGAGGGATTAAAGGATTTTGCCTTTTAAATCTCTATATACCACAGTAAAGGGCTGGTGTAAACTCTTTACTGAGTAAAAACTCGGCACTTAGCACAACAGCTTATGCTTCTGAAGGACATGCATGAAATGGGAACTAAGAAATTGTGGCACATCTCCCTCTACGGTGCAGCATCCCTCCACGGTGTAGCATCCCTCCACGGTGCAGCATCCCTCCACGGTGCAGCATCCCTCCACGGTGTAGCATCTCTCCACGGTGCCAGTGGTTTGCTCACTGTCATCATGCTTATACACCTTCTTTCAATAATTTCAACATCTGTCAGTAGCTTCAGATAATATTCTATTACAATAAAATAATAAAAATTTTTCATTTTAGTACTATTACCACTCTTTATGAAAGTCAGTGTTATCCTTTTTTTAACACATCCCACTGACAACTAAGCTTTAATGACCTTGCTGAGATAATCCAGCCACTAAGTAGTAAACCAAGTTTAAATCATATTACAAAATTTTGATATCTGACTCTCATATATTTTAAATCTACATAATAAATTTTCCTTTTGACATTTTTCTTAAAATGAAAATACTTAGGTGGTCATGGTGGCACATGACTTTGATCCCTGAGGTGGATCTCTGTGAGTTCGAGGCCAGCCTGATCTACAAAGCGAGATTCAGGACTGCCAGAGCTGTTGTTACACAGAGAATTCCTGTCTCAAACAAAACAAAACAAACAACAACAAAAAAAAATTAAATTTGTCAGGCATTTGCCTTACCCAACAAAATGAACATTACACAGTAATGTGAAGTTACAGGTTGATTATTTTTTTCTTCCTTTTGTAGTCTTCCCAAGAAGAATAGTTTCTGGTGTCAATCACCTGTGCTGGTCTAAATGGGAGCTGTGCTGAAGGGGGAGGAATGAAGGAAATGGGGCTGTAACAGAATGTTCTGTGGCCTTGAATTATTGATGGGATGTGCTTAGCCTGAGGGGGAAACTGTGAATTATGTCTTAGTCCTGCATAGTCCTCCTGTAGGCTCAGGCCGCATGTACAGAACACTGGAGAGCCATGAGGAAATGCATTCACACAGCGCCATCTTGGAGCTTGTAGTAAGTGTACACAGACAGGCTGGGTGGTAGACACAAGTGTCACAGTCTTTCCAGTAACAAGTAACATTGTGTTCATTTAATACTGTTTCCTTGGCAGATAAAACCAGTCAAATTTCTGTATGGCTTCGTCATCTCAGTCCTTGCCTTGCGTTTTCCTTTAATACTTGAAATTTTTCATTTCTGCTTCTGAGGTAGACTGTATTAGGTTATGCTGAATGCAGCTGGTACCTTTTTCCCTTAAATCACCAAGCCTTGCAGTGCAGCTCACTGGAGTGGCACATTCCAGTGTTCTTGGCATTAATCATACTAATTGATGTTTTCAACTTTGCCAGTAGCTAATACACGGAAGTCATCATTTAAATTTGGTTGCACATCTTATTGCAAAGTAGATGGCTACCGCTGTGTTAGAGGTAAGAGTCTGAGGAACTCCTCAGTGGTTCTCAGCCTTCCTAATGCTGTACCTTTTAATACAGTTCCTCATGTTGTGGTGGCCATCAACCATAAATTGCTACTTCATGACTGTAATCTTACTGTGATGAATTGTAACATAAATATCTGATATGTAGGCTATTTGAAATATAACCCCTATGAAAGACCTCCCAAGAGATCAGCACCCACAGGTTGAGAACCACTGCTGTAGCTGTGGAAAGAACAACATATAAAAATTTTGAATTGGCTATGAGCATGTTCCTTTTGTTTGTGTTGTGATAAAATGCCAGGCAAAGCAACTTCAAGAAGGAAGGGTTTATTCTGGCTACAGTTTAAGAGTACAGTCCACCATGGGGAAGAAGGCAAGGTGGAGAATGAAGCAGCATGTTACACCCTGTCTGTAGACAGAATGCACAAAGACATAAATCCTGAAGGTCAGGTGATGCCACCTTTCTCTGTTGTATTCTGTCCTTCAGTCTGGTTTCTCAGAGAGGGGGACAGTGCCATACACACTCAGGGTGGGCCTTCCCTTCTCAGTTAAACCCGGATGTGCCCCCACAGATGTGCTTGGAGGTGTATCTCCTGGGGGATTTGAAAAGCAGTCAAGTGAACAATTGCAGTTGTCCTTATGACAAACCAACAGTTTTATAAAATCTGAAGTTACAAAATTGAACAACTTACAAATAATATTTGCCCATTTTCCCTCTGAAAATGCTAAAGGGTGACCACTGCATTAAAGAATTCTCTCCTGAATGCAGCTCCCTTGGTGGGCCAGCTGCTGTAAGTTAGCTTCTCCCAGAGGCTGGTGATTCCACAGCTGCACACTGGCTAAGCCCCATGTCAACACCACAGAAATGCCTTTGTCTAGCCCAGAGTTCCTACAGGATTGTTTGTAATATAAACAACAATTAGTGAAACATGAATGTAAAATTGTATTTGACATGCAGCCATATAAAGGGGTCTTTCAGTTTATTTATTTATTTGTTTGCTTATTTATTTTAAACCAATCCATTGGATGTTTCTGTTTCTTTCCCAGCAGCCATCTTGGTTAACATTTTCTGCCTTTAATTTTGTGTGTTGGCATTCACCACATTTTCTCTAAAATCTAGTCTCAGAGATTATGGAGGGCAGAGACAGCTGAGTCTTCCTCAAGCTTCATTGAAAAGCAGATAAAGGGCAGAGAAGGTTTAGAGAATATTTGTCTCTAAACCTTTGCATAGGGCAGAAAGTCTCCAAAGTTCCAGACCACAGCAGTAATACCTTGTACAACACTATGTTAACTTATCCTCATCTACATATGTATAAGTCATGGCTGTAACCTGGGCCAGGAGTTGTTTTTGCTATTCATGGTGCTTTGAAATTCTGGATTATTATGGGAGATGTAGGGTCTCTTTGGGCAAATAGCTTTGTTAGTAACACATTGTCTCACTACCTGAGAGGACTAAGAATAGGCAGCACTGTCTGTGTGCTGAGAGGTCTCAGGGTAGGCCAGACTTTGACTTTACAGAGGGAGGTTCTGCAGATAAGCAGATAAACACTCACATGTCATAAGGCTTCACTCACAAATGGTGAGAGAAAATCTGTTCACAGCTTATGGCTGACAAGACAAGTGACTTGAGATTTGAGCAAGGATGCTCTCCTGCTGCACACAAGGATCACATTCACCTGGCATATATATCCCCTTGCAACACCTTGTAACAACAACAGAATTATTATTCAGTTAGCATTCTAGAGGAGGCTAATCTTAGAATCAAACATATGAATGAGCTCTTCAGAGCCTGGTGCCTACCTGTGGTGGAACTGCTGAGTAATATAGATGCCTCTTTTCACTGGGTGAAGACAAAAGATGAAATACTTTAAGAATAAAATGGAAGATGGCCTTGTCAGATAACCAACCAATAGAATTACAGCCACATTTATATCCAGTCATAGAAAAGAAAATTCTTCTTTCTCAGAGATGACTCAGCTTTCCTCCCACACGGTGCTTATGCAGAAAACCTGGGCTGTAAACTGCAGCTCCCACTCCCATTGAACCCTTTACCAAATTGCCCTTCAGTAGAACAGATGTCTCCTTGTAGCCCTTATGACCTTGGACTGTCCCATAATACATTTTTGGTTACAACGGAAGGGCACTGTAGTGAAAGAACACTGCTCACACGGCACACAGCTTTGTGGTGTGGGGCCTTGCCGAAGAGCAAGAGTGTGACATAATGGACAGGAAATCTAGACCACAGTGGCAGGATGCTTTGCTTAACATCTTTCCTAGACCTTTTTAGGCATCCTTTGGATTGTGGTATTCTGTGCGGAACTAAGACCTATACCTGGTGCCTATCATCAGGGAAAATTATTCCCTTACTTGCTTCCTTTGTTTTGGAACAGGAGACCACACCACGGGACTCAAGAAAGGGACCACCTTAACATTTGTATTTGAAACACCAAGGCCCAACATAGTGTGTAATTCCCACAGGATGTATTCTCTCTTCTCAACCACTGTGGATCCCAGTGTTACAAAAACATCCTCCACTACAGGATTTAAAGAGATAGTTACTGTTGTATGTAATTTCTGGCCCAGACTTGCCAGCCTAGCCCCATGGCTCAGACCTGCAGACCTGCAGACCCAAAGACCCGCAGACCGACAGTCCCACAGGGACATAAAGATGCTTATATTCTTTTTACACTGATTGACCTGGAGCCCAGTCATATAGATTGCTAACTCTTTATCCTTAAACTAACCCATTATTCTTATCCTGTTCAGCCATGTGGCTTAGTGCCTTTTCTTAGAGCAGCATTTCAGCTTTTCTCTGCATCGTTTCCTGGCATCTCTGCGGTGTCTGTGCCTGTTCTTAGATGTTCCCGGAGTTTTCTTAGTCTGGTAGCCCTGCTCACACTTCCTGTCTGCCTTTAGCCAATCAGTGTTTTTATAAACTAGTAGGCGGGACAATTATTTACACTGGAACAGAATACAATCCTACTACAAGTTACTCTTACTGTAACTAATGGAAAGCTTTCTTTAATCTTGTCACAAAGGGTCAGTTTGCATTTTTAGGTGCTGTTGGTTCACCCTCTGCAGTGGAGATGGAGAGTTTTTTATGAACCTGTATCTTCTTGTTTCAGTAGGGTCTTCATAGTTGTGCCTATGTCTCCACAGCCAAAGCACAGCAGACACTGAAGGTAATTTCCTAGATGCTTAGACTGCACCTCTCCTTTTTGTATTCACTGTAGAGCCTTGACCGCAATCAAACCAAAGCAGTTAGGCATTCAGGGGTGAAAGTCACATACTTATTCAGTAAAATATAAAACATTTTTTCCTTAATTTTCTATATTTGTCAGTTTTTTTAAAAATTACTGTTGGTAGGTAAAAGGCAATAGCATGGCCACATTTTGACTTCTTAGTAAAACTTTGACACTCAGTATGCTTTAGTTATAAACTATACTATTGAAACCATTTGGAAGTATAAGGCTGGACTTGCTTCTATATATTATGTCATTTTAGCTTTTGTTATTAAACACTTAAATAACAGATTCTTGAAATAAGAATTGTGCACTTCTTTGGAACGTTTCTACTTCACTCATGTACACAAACTGGTGTCTGTAGTTTATGTAACTTTGACATAGTTTTGTCCAACAACATTCTTAGTTCTGATGCAACCATCATGCCCCACACCATGCTCTCCCAGCTCACACATGCCAGGGCCTGACTGTAATGTTCCTGATAGGGTCAGAGAAGGAACGGATCCCAGTTTGAGGTCCCAAGTTTGCCCCTGCATATAAAAGGACTGACTCATTTACTGTATTTTTTTCTAGGCAATAATGTGATCTAAAAAGAACAGTAAACTTCAAAGAGCTTTGTCTCGTTCACATAATAATTTAAAAAAAAAACTCTCTTGTAATTTTTCTTTTCATGAGATGGTTGGTGTATCCCAAAACTAACTTGTGAGAAAACTAATTTCCAGGGAGAACAGTTAAATGCATCTTTCAAACATCTCATATTTCTATTTGTTTATCATGTAGATGTGCATATATACTTGTGTGTGTACATTTATACATGTTTATGTACATATGTGTGTGCATTCATTTATGGTAATAAATATATGCATGTGTTGCATATGCATGGTTGAGTGCTTGCCTGTTCATGTATATATGTGCACATGTATGCATGGTGTGTGCTCGAGTGTGTATGCATATGCTTGTGTGTGCCCATCTGTCCATATCTATTTGCACATAGGTGTGTGCATGTGTATATGTGTACGAGTGCATATATATGTTGTGTGTCTTTTTAAACATTGTGTATGCATATTGAAATAGAGAGATAATTTAATATGAAAACCTTAGTGCTTTTCCCATTTTAGGGAGCTTTTTTGCCATTTAGAGTCTTATTGGGGGTAAGAGGGTTGGATATTCAGAGAAGGGTGGGGAAAAGAAAGAGAGGCAGGAAAAGAAGGGAGAGCAGAGAAAAAAGGGTTAGGGAGCCTTTTTAGAGATAACCTTTGAAAGAATTAATTCTAAGGAAGCAGGATTGTGCATGGGAAGTTTGTAATGGAGGTGGCATGTTGCCTCTTTGAGAGCAGCTTGGATCTCCTTCAGAGACACCAAGCAATGTGTACAATCTTCTCTGCCATCACTTCCTCCAGAAATGATGGAAGGGGTACACCCTGACAAGTTTTACAGATGTGTAGTATTAGGTTTCTGGCCCAGCTTTTCTGGTCAAGCCCTGAAGTTCTGACCCACAGACCCACAGTCCCACAGACCCACAGTCCCACAGAGACACACAGATAGTTACACTAATTTTATGCTGATTGGCCTAGGGCCCAGGCATAAAACTGGCTAACTCCATCATTTTAACTCAACCTATGATTCTTACCTTGTTCAGCCATGTGGTTTAGTACCTTTTCTCAGAGCAGCATAGTTGTCCTTTTCATCTGCTGGCTTCTCCTGGTTTTTCTCTGGCTTCTCTGTGGCATCTCTGCTCTGTTCTTCCTGTTCTCAGAGTTTTCTTAGTCTAATGGCCCCGCCCACACTTCCTGTCTGCCTCTGGCCAACCAGCTTTTTATTAAACAACATGCCAACATGATCCCACTACAGGGATGTGTTCCCTTCTGGATGTCTTATATATTATTTCTAAACACAGACATAGATTGATAATTCCAGTGGTGGTTTTATGGAAGATACTAAAATCAGAACAAGGCTGTTTCCTATTCTTCTCCAGAGACCATGCATTGCTCACAAAGTGTATGGGATGAGATTCAAGAGTTGGTCCTCTTCTAGGCCTACAACACTCCAAGATCTGCAGTGAATGAGGCCCTTTGTGGGTCAGCTGTCACCCTGGCTTGAACTTGAAGCTACAGAAAATGTCATGAGCTTTCTACACAGTAATAAATATAGATAAGAAGGTGTGTCACACCTTAGAGTCCAGGGATAAAATGAATTTTTCAGAAGTCTGCAAAGAATCAGCCACCTGACTCTTCCTTCTGCTTGAAGCTGAATACTACAGTCTGTCCTTCGTGGTACCTGCACTGTGTCCTGGAGTCAGCTTGACCCTTGAATGTCTCTGGCTTCCGTGGAAGGCTCTTTAGGCTCTCTTCATTTCTATGTCTCCTCTCATCCCTGCATACTTGCCTCTTCTGTTTTTCGTGTTAAGCCACTCTCCCCAGAGTGTACTCAGTCCAGTTATTTGCTGCTTATGTTCCTGTGCCCCTCAGTGTCCATTCCTCCTGTTTGGACTACAGTGAACATGCCACTGTACAGGGCTGTAGGAACAGCCCTCCTTTGAGCTGACATAGTAGGAAATGGCCCAGTCTCTGAATTCTTGCTGCCTGGACATTCTCTGGTAAGCACGTCAATGTTCTATTCTCTGTGCCTCATGTGATTCCTTAGAATCTCTGTGCTTTCTGCAGACTGCACAGAGAACCACACCATGTGGCTTATTTTTAACGTTGTTCTAACTGACTTTAAATGAACGGCTTTCCTCACAAGATATATTTTGATTTCTTTATAAGATGTTTTTATACAAATTAAGAGGTACTTTAATCAAAGTAAGTGAAAATTTTAATATTTATCAACATAGCATGCCAGAGCTAAACTCAAAATGTGTCTTCATTAGACTTTTGTCAAGAATTAAGAAAGGCCATTAGGAAAAAGCTAAAGCCTTCAAATATGCTCAAGGAAAAAGCAGATGGCAATCAACACATAGAAAAGACAGTTCCTCTCAGGGTTGGAAAGATCATGTATAAAAACCCATCAGGACCAGAGAAGATGGAATAAGGAAAACAAGGATAAAACCAGACTTTATCAAGCCTGTTGAAGAGCAGCCTTGAGTCCGGAGCACAGGGGAGGAGGGGTGGCGAATGGCTCATGTGGAAGAGAGATAAGAGCCAGGCAGACACGCATGACGGGCTCACAAACAGCTTCCTCTGCCATAAGAACACTGACTTTCTCTTGTAGCATACAGAAATGAGCATAGAGAACTTTAGAATCAGAAAAATATGAACAGGTGACATTGTCTATAGGTCTGATTGCATTGTAAAGAATGAACCAGAAGTGTGAGGACTGGAGAAATGCTAACCAACCACATTAGATACACATCAGGGCTGTGTCCACTTACCCAGGATCTCCTGCTAATAAAAGTTTCATCTCTAAGGGATAGCAAGATGGCTGGCAGGTAAAGGTATTTGCTGCCAAGACTAATGGGCTGAATTTCAACTCACAAGCTGAGTTTGATCTCCAATACCCATAGGTAGAAGGCAGAAATTAACTTGTCCTCTGACTCCCAAACACACACAGACACATACACACACACAAGCACACACACACACACACAGAGTCTATAAAATTGGTGTTACAATCCCATATGTTCAGCTTTATCCCTAAATATGAGTCTTCTTATTTAAAGAGGAACCATTGAGGCCATTTGTGCATGTCAATAATAGCTGAAACACAACATGCTAGAAGTAGTTTCTTCTGCACCCATATGGTTGGCATGGTGTAACTGGCTGCTTTTCACTTGTTAATAAGGAGTTGCTTTGGTGAAAATTTTACACAAAATAGAGTTTCTGACTACTCTCAGAAACTTAAAAAGAAGAATTATAGAAAATGGCATTTTTATTCTTTATAGCAGTAGGGCTTTTTTTTACCTCTGGGTAATATCAGTTGACAAGACAAATAAATTAACAAAAATCATAAAGTGATGTTTCTATTAACAAGTTTTCAGAAATTTCTTACTCCAAGTTCTTTTTTTTCCAGATGTTGCCCAGACTCTGAGGCCCCAATTTGCCTGGTGATTTAGCATGTTTCACTTAGCATAACACAACTGTAAAAAGTACGCTTCTCTGCCCCCTCCAAGCCCTTCATTGATCCCATGGCATTTATATTAAAACTGTACCTTGTGCCAAAAATCCTCTCTGGAGTATTCTCCAGCCATTTTCAAATTTCTCAACATGAGTTCATTACACACATACCCAGAAGCAGTGATTCCAGATGTGTGGCTGAGTTGAGAACTTCACATAGAAGTTAATACATTTTTCCTCTTAGAAAGTCTGCAAATTGTTTATAACCTGTGGATATTCTGCCCCTACCTTGTGCCTGCAATGGGCGTTATGAACAGCATAGTGAACAAGGTATGTTTTCATCTCCAGGGAGCGGGAGAAAAGCGAATAACACTCAGATTGATAGCCAAAGAGTAAAAGTTCAGATATAATGATTTTCAACTTAAAGCATGTGCTTTGGGTCACAGCCCCTCCATTCTCTTATTTTAACTATACTAGGTACTTTGTTAGCATGCCCATGTTCTAATAATACTTTGTAAACAGCATGATGGGCTATACTTGTCCTCTGGCCCTAGTCTGCTTCATCCTGACATAGATTACTGACCAATGTCATCTTAAATGCCGATAAGAGAGAGGACAAAGGAACAGAAGAACCAACCACAATCCATATGATTGGGTGATTTGGAAGCCTTTGGCTCTCTCTGATTTGAGTAGTTTGGAGGTGTGTAGGTGCTCCTGTGGTTGCTCTGATTGGGTGGCTTAGAGGTCTGTGGGTGCTCTGATTAGGTGGTTTGAAGGATTGTGAGTCACTAATTTGGTGGTTAGAGGGCTGCAATGTGGCTGCTTGAATAAAGAACTTTTATTTTTCCTTTAAAATGTACCTACAGAATTAGGAGAAGGCAGGAACTGTGAAATGTGGAAAAGCCAGAGACTTAATAAGTAATTCTCTGCAACTGCTCTCGATGTAGTCTCGGTCATCACCATGCTTACCTCTGCAGAGAGAGGGGTTCTCTCTGTCACTGAGAACATGCAGCCTTTGCCACATGCCTCTTTTGATGCTCTGACATCATGGCGGACCTGTGTACAGGGTTTGGTCTGAGTCCATCCTGGCTGCCTCTTTTGTTGTTATCATATAGTTGATACATCATAACTATCATGTTATCATTTTGTGAGGACCGTGAAAGTTCAAAGACAGTACTGCTAGGATTCTAAGAAGAGCTCAGAGTGATGGCGGCCTTTTACGGTGCATCAGTTCAAGCTAGCTGGGGCATCATGACACATTAACTAATGACAAGGAAAAACGTACTTGTGAAATTCATACATCTCTCTGATGAGATTTGTGGGGTCAGTTCTGTAGTGGGTGCAGTTGTTGTCAAGTGCTGATCCATAAACAAAGCTAAGGGTTCACATTTACCAACGTTGACCATGTTTGTGTCAGATGGTTAAAGTATGCAGGCACCAGAAGATATCTCCAGGGTATGTGAGGCCAAGAAAGATCCAACGTTCAAATACTCAGATCCATCTGGAAGAGACTCAAGATGAACACAGAGAAAATAAGACAGAAAGCAAAGGTGCTGGCTGACTTGAACTAGATTCATTAATTGTCTTCACAAAACTTGCTGAGTATTTATAATAGACTTGGCACATTTTAGATATTAATGAATTTAGACCTGTGAGACAGAAGTATAGAAAATTTATCTGGAAACCCTTCCAAAAATGGTTTCAAAATCCATCGGCATCTTGGGATTTGATGCAGGAGACAACTTGTAGAGGGTAGTATAGTGTGTGCCCTAGGATGGGACACAGAACAACGTAAAAGTTCAGAGGGCGCACAGAAGATTGGATGGTGATGGGCCAGTTTGCTGAGATGAGGAAGAGGATTCAGAGAAGGGGTGCCATGTCTGGGTCAGGTTTCTGATGATGACACAGTGTCACCAAAGAAGGGGAGTTATAATGAAAACGGTCTCTTTTCCTTTCACTCATAATTCTGGAGACCCAAGGTTTAGAATCACCATGGAGTACAGTACCACATGGAATCAGGAAGTTCCCATGTGTGACCTCCTATGTCTCTCCCTCTGAGAAAGCCACCAGTATTACCTCCCAAGTCTCCACCTGATGACCTTAACCTGACTGTCCTGGCCTGGAAAAGACTGTCCTCTAAACACCACCATCATGTTCATCTCCCACTATATTTATAACATACATTAGGGACAGAACTCAGCATTAGTTTGGGAGAGAACAGACCACAACAAGAAAAAAAAGATAGATTAGAGATAATTGTGAGGGACCTTGATGTGAAGCCAAAGAAGTGACATTCTGAGTTGTGGATTTTACATCACAATTACAAAGAATGATTAAGTTTAAAGAAACTAAACAGGAGTGTGTATATTAAGGGGCTGGCAAGATGTCTTAGCAGGTAAAGATGCTTATCTCTAAGACCCATGACCTATGTTCAGTCCTCAACAGTTACATGGTAGAGGAGAGAACTGACTGCCAAATGTTCTGTCTGACTCCCAGGTGTATGCTGTGGCATGTGTGTATGCACAGCCCCTACACACAAGTAAATACATGGATAGTTTGGGAAGCTGGGTTCTGAGGTCATGTGATTCTTCTATTTGTTTGTTGCATGGCCCTGATCAAGGTCTTCATTCTGTGGCTTGTCTCTTTTGTGAAATGTGACACCCTTTTCCAGAGGTCTGCTCATCCACTCATCCAGCAATGGTCCACAAAATTGTCTTCTGGTTCCTAAGAACTGAGCTGTGAAAAGACAGAGCGTCAGCCTATATGAGGTATTCTTCTAACAGAAATGCATCGGAGGGAGGAAATACAGAAAGCAATCTAAGGTTCTGATAAGTTCAAAGGGAGTATTTGGTCAACTAGAAATGGCTCTAGAGTGACCCAGTAAGCCCCACCCATGGCCTCTCCCTGAGAAGTGTGATCTGCTGGATACCTGTGTGCTGAAGAGGGGCTTATCTTAAAATCTTAAAAATAAGGAAAAAGAAATTCATCTCAGATGTAATAAGAAAACTGAAGATTGGGGTTAGTTTGACTGTGACTTGTATGTGAGCCTTTCGGTCAAATCCCAGTGACTGAAGCATGCAAGCCCACTTTGAATTTAGACATCACGGCTTTAGGAGAGACACTGCCATCTTGTGGCCTCCTGTGCTCACGTACACACAGTCACAGGCTGTTCTCTGCTGCCTGTTTGTTCTGTTAAATGCATTCATATTCTTACTGTCGGGAAAGAATGGGAAGCAATTCTGTGGTGGCAGCTAATGTTACAGAGGATAAATATATTTATTTTCATAGCCGGGTAGGGTTGGAAGCATAACAGAGCTTGCTCTGATGGGCAAGATGACTTGCATGTTTCTGCCTGGTCTGCCCATTGTTATAAACTAGAGGGAGACAATGGGCCCATTAAGGCTCGTCTGTTTTTTATTTCAGTACTGGTTTTTTTGGCAGTATATTTTAAAAAACACCCTAGATTCAGAAAATAATTTTATTCCGTGGCGTGGGTATAAATTCTTTCTCTTCACCCACAAAAAGATTTTGAAAAATGAGTCCTGGAATGCTTTCTGTCCCACACTCTGATCCACATTCTCCTTTGTGCCCATCTCTGTGGTGGGGAAGGCAATGGAGAGGCAGAGAAGAGTGTGTATTAACCCTCTAGATCCTGGCTCATCCTGGCTCAGATGGAGTCGGTGACGCCATCTAGCACACTGTGCTGTTTCCAGGTGAAGGGCCTTGGGGAAATCAGTCTTCTTTCTGCAGTGGCCTCCTCTGTCCGCCTATGTCCTGACTGATATCTCAATGTCATCGGCATTACTTGTATTGCTATTGTTGCTATTTCAACTCTTCACTCCAAAAAGCCTCGGTTTCTCTGGGGTGGGGCTTCATTAGAGGAATCTTTGTTTCAGGGTCACTCATAGTGGACACCTCACCCTTCTCCAGGCCACAATTAATCTTTGTTGTGGTCTCGTTCTTCAGCATTGCAGACCCTATGGTTCAATTTTCATTGCACTTGATGAATTTTCTGTTCTACTGCAGTGTTCCTTTACTGCATCCCCTGGCTTATACACCACACCAATTCACAATCATATATTAAAAGAGTCGTGCTAAAATAAACCAGTATGTACTGGATGCAGTGTAGAACTTTTGAAAGTTCTGGAACCCTGAAGATAAAGATGTGGCAAAGTCATGTCAATGACTATAATCAGGATTGGCAGATATAAATAAATGAAATACAATTGACTTAGAGAAGATAAAAATGTATTTTTTTTACATTGGAGTAAAATAGAGTTTCTGATTGGGATAATGTTCCACAGAAAATCCAGGAACTCAGTCTCTCCCACTCAGTATTCTGCAGAGGTGGTGAGATACATATGGCCCAGATTGGAAGATGAAGAACACATGTGAACCCCAAAAGAAGGTTCTGGAATGTTACTTTACTTTTCTGATTACTTCTAATTCTCTGTAACTAAAGCATCTAGCTAATGTCATAGGAAAAATTTAAAAGTAAGCAGTAGGTTTTGTTCTGCATCTGGAGACAAAAAGATGCCATCAGAAGCTGACTAGTTATCACCAGAGGTCCAGTGAGCACACCCCAGTGACTAGGTACCTGTAATGACCATATTATTGCTGGCCACCAAGCATTGTCTGAGCCCTGGAGTTAAGGCTTTGGCTCTGTGATTGATGATAGAAATTACAACAATTAGAGTTACAAATACTCAAAGTTTTCTTTTGAATGTTATTTTTAAAGATTTTATTTATTTTTGTTTTGTGTGTATGTGTTTGTGCATGTGAGTGAAGTCCCCTCAGAATCTAAAGGGGGTCAGCTTACCCTGGAGTTGGAGGTACAGGCAGTTGTGAGCCACTGAACATGGGTGGTGGGAGCCTAGCCTGGGTGTTCCTAACCATCTTTCTAGCCCCTTGAGTGCTGATTTTTCTGTTGTCTTGTTTGGGGGCATTCATTTAGGAGAGATACCAGTAAAGGATGGTTTTAATAAAACTAGTATGTATTTATGGTAAAATGTATTCTCTTTACAAGCAGCTTAATTGTAACTTGGTCTCAAGGCTAAATTTAGTCAGCCATTTGTGTTTATAAATTTTAAATAATATATTAATGAAGTAGTAAGTATGATTGAGAAGTAAGAAATAAGAAATTCATAAGAATTTATGCTTATTTACTGTGTGATGGTTTTCAAAGCACTCTAGACTAGGGCATTTGATTTCACAGTGTCTCCTTCAGACTAGATAGTTCTACATATGAGAGCTGAAGAAATGAACAATCTACCTAGAGACAGATGATCTGTAAATGGCAGGGTCAAGACTGAACCATGTTCATGTGGAATTAACTCCCTGTTTTTTCTTTTGTCCTGTGGGACCTGTCAGAGCCTGAGGGGGAAGTATGGAGCAGAGAAGTGAAAGATGACATGTTTCCTCTGTATCTTTCTTAGGAAGCAGACAGTTTAGGAGGGAACTTGTCTATGGTATTTACGTGGATAGCTAGTTCGTAGGCAGTCTGTAAAGGGAGTCCTGCAAAACAGAAGGGCAGAGTGGCAGAGCATGTTGTTCTTTGATAAATAAGGGAAACCCCTGGCATGAACACATCCTGCGATGGTCTACACTGGGGTGTCACTAAGCAACCAAATGCAGCTTGCTTTGAATTCTAAGGTATTCACATAGGCAGAGGGTCTCCCTGAAGGCTCTTCAGCACTAGCCCTTGGAGAGATCTAGAGTAAATGGCATGCAGTGCCACGATGGCCCCTTTCACAGACTGTCCTTGTGCAGCTATTGCATCAGGTCACATCAGTGCAGCTGCCTCTTGGCCTGATTTAGAATTCCTTATTCAAGACTTAATTAAAATCTCTAGCAAGAGCTGTCTGTCATTTTTATTTTGTAAATTTTTTATGTTGGAGAAAAAAACATGGTGTTCAGCCCTTCTTGTTGCATAAATTCTACTTGGTATTATAATAAAAACTCAGAGCCAGACATTAAGGAAAAGCTGAAATATCAGCTGTTGGCCTTGACTTCCCAGAGATCCAGATGGACCTCTGCCTCTGGAGTGATGGGATTAAAGTCGTGGGTCACTATCACCTGACCTTCATGGCTTGTCTGTAGATGACTCTGTCTTTAGATATTCCAGACTATTTTTATTGAATATACAATGTATCACCATACCTTCTCATGTGGCTATGTTGCCTTTGTTTCTGTAGGAGGACTCTGGTGATCCCTTCAGTAACTTACAGGTTTATACTGGGAATATCAATGGAAAGAAAATCATAATTGATGGTCTGGCCTCAGAGCTGAAGAGGGAAATTTAAGCATCAAAGTTTATTTGTAACTTTATCAATCAAGTCAAAAACAAAATATCAGCAGGAATCATTTTTATAATGGTTCCCATTGAAGTTGCATAAGTCTTGGTCTTGAGCTTGGAGAAATAGGGACCCTGGGTTAGAAATTACAGTGCATTTGTATTTCACGGATGACAAGAATGTGTGGGATAAAAATACATTAAGTCAGATTAAAAAAAACAATTGTTTCTTAATACAAATCAGTTGATATTCTGCATGGTATATATATTGTGCATATTTTTGATTGATTAAGGACTGTGCTTTTTCTTAAGAAGCAAATTCTGCTGAGAAATTCTTTCAACATGATAATGAAGAATAGCATTTTTAACTAAAATGTAATGTGTACCTGGCACTGTTCTGTCAACCTGATTAAGTTATAATACTTTTATGAGAAAGATTCATATCTCAGACATATTGTTGTGAAGAGCAGAGGAGATAGTAGCCTGTAACTTTATCAGAAGACTCTTACAAAGGACAGGTAGCATCACCATCACCATCACAGCAAGCATCATCGTCAGCCCTTCATAATTACCACTATCATTATCACTATCACCATCATAACTTCTGTTACCCTCATCCTCATCATTATCTGCATCTTAATAACCACCATTATCAGTCTTCTTAATTTCTTCAAGACTCAATATTGAAAAGGTAAAAGGACCCCTTAGTTCCTAGCCAATTGATAATCACTGTTAATACTTACTAAAGTTAAGACCCAGCTGGTCTGGGATTATAGTCTCTATTAAAAAGACAGCTCAGGAGTATTACTCTGTAAGGGCTCTTTATAGTCAACTTCAAGAGGAAACTTTGAATTCATGGTATCTAAGGTACTTTCAAACTCAGAGAGTCTACTTTTTTTTTTTATCTCCAATCAATATCGTCAACTCAGCCATATACAATGGTGTGTGGCAGACTACTGGTCTTATAAAATTGATAGGTATCATCATGTTATTTGGTATAAAGAGCCAAGTGTATCATAGAAATTGCTGATGCCACATCATCAAAAATTCAGGTTCATTTGGTCCTTCTTCACATGCTATGTTACACACCATGCTAGTAACCCCAACTGTGTATGTTCAAGTTTCTGGATCTTTCCTTCAGTCCCAATCTCAGAATAACATTCCATCTAAAATGTACTCACAAATTGCTTAGATCTTCTCTGTGTCTTCTGTCTTCTCCCATGTAAGGCCCTTGACTCTTACGTCTGATTTCCCAGATTTCCTAAACTCGCCATTGCCTCTGACTGCTAGGTTGGACTGAGACATAGCTAGATATATTTGCTGACTACTTTATCTTCTAGGATGACTAAGAGGTTGCAGTAAGCCTAATACAACAGGTTCCATTGTTACACTGTGAGAACACTCTTATGAACAGAAGAAAGTGAGAATAGAAAAACTCTATCATACCCTAATCCAATGGGTCTCAACCTTTGAGTTGTGACCTGTTTGGAGGGGTCAAATGACCATTTAATATGTGTGGTGATATATTTTATATTTAATAAAATCAGTCTGGAATATCAGAGAGAGGAAACAGACCACAGTCAAATCTCACCCAGCCAACTTCTCAGGTTAAAAGCTGTCTTCCAGAGTCCTCAGCTTGGCTCATCACTTCGACAAAATCCCACACCGTCTGCCTACACTTTCTTAAATATCTCCTTCACCCAGTTGTTTCACTTCCAGGTTCAACTCTGCATCATAATTCTAGAATTAAGATTAAAGGAATGAGCTATTACTATTTGGTAGTTAGGCCTTGAACTCACAGAAGCACAGAAAGATCTCTGTCTCTGAAGTTAGGGAATTAAAGGTGTGAGTTACCATTCTGTGACCCTCCTTGCTTGACTGTAGGTAGATCTGTTCTCTGATATTCCAGACTGATTTTATTAAATATAAAATAGATCCCCACAAATATGGGTCACCTAAGATCATATGCATATCAGATATTTACATTACAATTCATAACAGTAGCAAAATTGCAGTTATAAAGTAGCAATGAAAATAATTTTGTGGCTGGGGTCACCATAACATGAGGAACTGTATTAAAGGGTCACAGCCTTAGGACTGTTGAGAAGCACTGCTGATATGCTATGCCTTCATTGAATGAACACCACAGCACCTTGTTTGATGTGAGCTGGGGATGTTTTTCCATCTAAGTACAGCCTATGTTGGTGATTACGTCATTACCAAGGGAAAAGAGAATCAATCAGGGAAAAAAACAAAAACAAAAAAAAACCTCCACTAGACTCAAAAAGTGCATAAGAAATGAAGGTTAAGTGCACACAGCCTGTGGTGCTCTGCCACCCCCTCATTTTACTCATCCTGCATGAGGGATAGTCTGTTTTCTGACTCACTCTGACGCATGACCCCATTGGCAAATGCTTTTCCTCTCTCCAGAGCAGAGATAATCAGGGAGTGCCAGAGGGCACAAAACCACAGATGTTTAATCTTCTGTAATAAGATAGGCTAATGTACAGCAATGGACGTGTTGGTTTTAGGACTTGTTAGTATGTCAGGGGTCTTGGATGCCTAGGTACCTCGACAGCTATGCTTTTGCAGAGTGTGTGAATTTCAGGGTTCTCTGTGACAGAGGCCTCCACTCTGGCTTTTGGATCCCTTCTGAGTTTGGATGTTTGGCTCAGATTTCTGCTACCTAAAGTACTGAACCAAGGGTCTTCTCTCACCTGAAGGATGTTGAGAAAGCTTTGCTGTAGGAAGGTGAACAGCCAAGAACTTGTGAAGGGTTGGCTTACTGCTATGAGGGAGATATCATACAATGGGAACCACTTTTATGACAATATTAAGTTGTAATGTGCTGACCTGTAATTGAGTCTAAACAAAGAGGATTATAATCATACAAGTCAGACTTCTTTGAGACTTTCTGGAGGTAGTTTACCATGGAGAGATTTAATTAAAATTAAAGCAGTCCAAACCACAGCCCCACAAACTTATGGCCCGTAAATTCTGCTAGTGAGAGCTCTACCCCAGTTGCTTAAAACATTCATTATTTAGTCTTACTTCCATTGCAACAATCGCCATGCTTGCTGATATGTGTATCTGAAAGCAGATCTGCATTCCTATTGGTTGAGTTAAAAATTACACAAAGGAACTTCTAGTTAACACTATAAAGTTTGTTTTTAAGAAAAAGCCTCAGAAACACCAGTGGACATTCTAAGAATTCCTTGAAGTAGCTTTTCGGGATTTGTCAATCAAATTAGTTCAAGGGTCTATTGCTTAATAAGTTACCATTAGCCCAGTTGTCTGCTGGCTCCTAGACAGACATCCACTTACTCATCGTGAGAGAAGAAATCACTTGCCTGTTATGCAGAAGGGTTAGCATTTGCTATAAGTAATTTAGGTAAAGTTGTCATTAATAACTTACATGTAAAGATACATCTAGGGCACTGTACCCCTTAAGGCTGAGAGTGGCCAGGGCTTTATGTATGATTGGCAAGTTACATGGGACAGAGCCACATCTACAGCTACTCGGAACATTGAACTATCACTATGAATTCCAGTGCTGTAGTTAATGTGACCTTGATCAAGTTGCTTCACTACTCTGGCCCTTAGCTACTAAACCACAAGTGAAGCAGTGAATACCTTCCCTTAATGTTGACGAAAGCACCATGTGAGATGGTGTTCTGTACAAAGCAATCCATACTGCAGTTACTGTCCTGCATTCACTGTAACCATAAAGTTAATTATGTAATCACAGTTATGTGTGCAATTTATTTATATATGCATATGAGTTATAACTACATAATTTGTATTTATTTATAGATATATACATCTGCTTTCACACAAAGAAATATTCAGGAGTGAAAACTAGATTCACTTTGAAAACACAGCGGCTTAGGAGTTTTGAGCTCAGGAAATACAAATAAGGTGATGCACTGGTAAGAGGTGTTGAGTGATGCATGCTGACTTCTTTTGCACAGATAGAATTTTAACAAAGCAGCACTAATTTCGTGTATGTGTGTGTGTGTATATATGTGTGTGTGTGTGTTTGTATGTATGTATGTGTGTATATATGTGTGTGTATGTATGTGTATATGTGTGTGTATGTATGTGTGTGTGTCTGTGTGTATGCGCCTGTGTGTGTATGTATGTGTGTATGTGTGCATGCCTCTGTGTGGTGTGTGTGTGTGAGTGTGTGTGTGTGTGTGTGTGTGTGTGTGTGTGTGTATGTGTGTAAGGATAAACCCACGTACTTATGTGTGCTGCTGCCCCCTACTGCTCAAACTCAGTAACTACAGTACTGCTGTGACCACTGTCTGAGTCAGAAAGCTTCCAGGGTACCTGTGTCTCTCTGTAAGGTGAAACAGCATTACAACATGCATCTTCTTGCATCCAGAAAGCCCCTTTCCTCAAGGCCTGCCTGCTCTACTTCAAAAAGCAGTATGTCATTACATATCCTCTGTTTCCACTGCTATTATCAAAATGTTATTTTGTAAGTATTGCATGATAATTATCTCAAAGAGTACAAGTGACCCTCAAAGGGAAACCAGGAAGTACAAGAAACAAAATTATGGTTGAGTAAAAGTTTAAGATGCAGATTGTGTATGCTTTCATAAAGGTTTCCATATGAGTTGAGTCCTCCGTATGAAGCACTCATTTGCTGCCAAACTGGAGTTGAAGCTCTGTTGATATACAGATGTTTCCTTGTTGGACAAGTACATATCTTCTCCCACCTCTTGAGAGAGCAAAAAATGTTTACAGACATTTCTAAATGCTGGGCTGAGGATATAGCTTCATTGTTGCTTAGCACTCACCAAGCCTTGATTCCATCCATAATGCTGTATAAACTGGTCATCGTGGTGCACACCTATCATCGCAGAAACTGGGTGGTAGAGGCAAGAGAATCAGGAATTGAAGTTATCTTTGACTGCATAGCAAATTTGAGGAAAATCTGGGCTGAGAGAAAGAGGGAGGGAGGGAGAGAAAGAAAGAGATTAAGTGACTAATTCTAAACTGCCCCCTGGGCTGAGAATCAGAATAAAAAATTTCTCTGTGATAAATATATAAAAAGAGTAATTTTATATTTCAATTAGTTTTAGCATTTGGAATAATTGGGGATACATCTTGTATGACCCAATGACCTGCTGGAAAATTCTATCAGTCTACTCAATTATTCAAGTATTCATATATGTGACAGAGTCAGAATCAAATGACAGATGATGAGCTTAGATTTGCAGGCTTCCACCAGTCTCTGGGCTCCTCTGGTGACAAGATCTTTCATTTTCTTCACCATCATCACCATGCACACTGCTGTCATCTTCAGCAAGCCTGACACATCATGTCAGAGTTATATCCCAGTCACATGCCTGTGGGCACTGCCCAGAGCCTAGTTATCACATATCCTTAAAGTTTGGTAGGAAAAGATTCCTCCTGCACACAGCTACTTGGTGGTCACTGTAGTTTTTAGTTTCCATTGGACACACTTCATGTAATTGCATGAAACCAGTTTTTTTCTTTTACTGAGGGTTAAATGTGATAACACTGTAATGTTCAGAGATAAGTCATGGCTGCCATGGTTTCTTGATATAGGGATCTATCAGAAACAAAGGGCCTATCTGCCTTCTGTTCTGTGTTCCTTAGTGTAATGTTTGCTGTTCACATTTCTTTCTTCATGCTCATCATGTGGATACTGCAGGCTGAAGCTGGAGTCACCACATCTGAGTTTCAGAATGGAAAAAAGGAGTAAAGGTGCCCAAGACTTCCTTCTAGTCATTTTCATATGGCTTGTGAGTGAGGAGAGCCACATGGTTCCCTACCTGCAGAAAATCCTGAGAAACTGAGTCTTTCCATCCTCCACACATTTAGAGTAGAATCAAATGAAAAGACATTAAGAACAGGTGTGAATTCATGACCCTAAATTGCATTTCGAAGCATGCTCTCCATCTCATAGCCTCATGGACTTGCCACCCATGGCCTTACTCATGTGTGTCCACTTGCTGTCAGTTTATTTACATAATGAACTGTAAGAATCAATAAAAATGAGGCTATATTCACTATCTTCTCAGTGATAGGCCAAAGTATTAACATACTATTTGTGAAGTAAGCAACAGTTATTTAGGAAATGCTGTTTGAAGGATGAGTAAAGAGTAAGGCACCTAATGTTGGGCATTGGATAGGTTGACCCATGTGTAGTGAGATCATGTTGTTACATTGTAAATAATTGTCCCACCTACTGGTTTAATAAAAACGCTAATTGGCTGATAGCATCCAGTAAGTGTGGGTGGGGCTAGCAGATTGGGAAAACTCTGGGAACATGAAGAGCAGAGCAGAGACGCCAGGGAGATACTAGGAAATGCAGAGGAAAGGAGTTGAAATGCTGCTGAGAAAAGGTACCAAGCCACATGGCTGAACAAGATAAGAATCATGGGTTGAGTTATGATGAAGGAGTTAGCAAGCTATATGCCTGGGCCATAGGCTGATCAGCATAAAATTAAAATAAGCATCTGTGTGTTTCTGTGGAACCATGTGGGCCTATGGGTCAGAATCTCAGGGCTAGACCTGAAAGTCTGGGCCAGAAACCTCATACAACACCTATGTTGTCTTGTATCAATAAGTGCTTCTTTTTGGGTCTCCATCTTTCTTTAGGAGATAGAGCAAATAAATAAATATGGTATAAATAGATTTCAGATTATCTTCTATGTCCTTGGAAGTATTATATTCTGTTCAGGAGGGAAAATGATAGTGATCAGGAAATCATATAGGTAGTCTGATACTGAGTTAGGCTGTCACGGGGAACAAGCGTGAGAAACCGTGATGAGACAGACGTTCTTTCCTTAAGTAGAGGAATTGTGTTTTCCAGTGAAGGGCAATTGTAGCTCAGTACAGCAGAGGAATGGGAGACGGCTGAGGCTTGGGCTGAAAGATAGAAATGACTCTCTGCCACCTTCCCTGCTGTACCCAGGACCTCCCGGGACTACACAAGCCACCTAGCCTTCTGCTGACTCAGGGTTGGCTGCAACAGGGACAACTTAAAATTAGGCACATTTGTCTACAATTCCTGACCTTGAAATACCATCACCACCCATTTCTGGTTTATGGAGTCCTCGGATTTGGAAGAGTTTGTTCTTGGAGATAAAATATTAGAAGTCTGAGTAGAGAATGAAGGGATTTTTGTGGAAAGTCTCAACTTAAGCATCTAAACAGGTTGTAAAGAAGACAGAGAAGTCAAGAAGCCAGCTCAGGCTAGGCCATTATTAAGCTCAGGTTAGGCCTTTTTTAAGCCCCATGGACTTCAGTCCTCTGCTATGGGTTCCTACATTTCTGCTGTCATAGTTCAGGTTAGATCCTTGGTGTCTCTTTTTTAGCTGATCTGCCTTCCTTTTATGGAGCTCCCACAAAAGACCTTTCACCCTAATCTGAATACATTTCCAATGCCTTCCTGTGCAAAGGGTTATCAGCACAAGCTTGACACATGTATGCAGGCAACAACTTAAATTATGTTACCATAAAAAAGAAATTTAAAATATGATCCATACAGAGAAGACCTACTTTTGCTGTATAGTACCAAAGAAAATTGGAAATAAAACATCTGTACAAATGGACTTCAGAAAGGAAATAGAAACAGCATCAGGAGCAGAGGTAATAACAAAACTATAATGCTGAAGAAACTCGGGCAGAAGTAACAACTGCCAGAGACTAGACAAATTCCAAATGAAAAAGGAAGAAATATGGATTAGTTCAAGTTACCCTCCTTTCCAAAGACCTCATGGGGGGGTATTGGAGAGATGTGGAAGAAAGGGCGGTGAGGTTGACATTTGAGAAGGAATAGATGAGGACACTGAGAGACTATACGATGGGTTTTGTTGTTGGTTTGTTTGTTTTGAGACAGTGTTTCTGTGTAGTTTTGAGCCCTTCACCACCACCTGGCCACAGTGGGGAATCCTGTGAAATTGTGTGAGCTGGGGAGAGATGGAAAAAGGAAGCATCCTTTACACCAACACCAGGGAAGTGGAAGAAGTATGGTAGCTACTACTGTCACATCATAAAAGTCCTTCCAATAGGTGTCCATTGAAGGTGCATCTCAGCCATCACATCTGGTGGCTGAAATCTTGTGGACCAACAGCCATAATGTTAATCACCATCCTATTGGCCTAAGGGTACAACAGCCATACCCATTATAGAAGTTTGTATTAATAGTAGCATGTTAAAAAAAGAAAGGAGAGATCTTAGTTATGGAAATCATCAGACTTTAACAAAATTATAAGCATTTGCTTTGATTTTGTTGTATGAGCTGGCTAGATACTAAGAGATCATAACTCACAAAGTTACAATAGTAAACTTAAAGACACTAAAATAAAGGGAAGAATGCATGTGAGACAATAAAAGGAGGTTAGAGAGATGGCTCAGTAGCTAAGAGCATTTATTGCTCTTGCAGAGGATCTGGGTTCAGTTCCCAGCACCCACGTTGGGTGGCTTAAAACCCCCTACCACTCTGGCTCCAGGGGTCAGGTGAATTAAATAGGCCTCTGCAGGCACCCGTGTTTATATTCATGTGTCCATATGCAGGTGCATAATATAATAAATTTTTTAAAGATTTATTTATTATGTGTACAGTATACAGAAGAGGGTACTAGATGTCATCATAGATAGTTGTAAGCTACCATGTGATTGCCAGGAATTGAACTCAGGACCTCTGGAAGAACAGTCAGTGCTCTTAACCTCTGAGCCATCTCTCCAGCCCTAAAATAATAAATTTAAAAAGACAATACAAGGAAGGAGTTGGTCCCATGGCCATCTTCACCCAAGGCTTCTGCTACAGATAAGGGTGTGGTTTCCTACAGTAACAACAGGGACAGTTCTGTTAGCAAGCTAGAGGTGGGTCTTTGTAAGAGGCTGTTAAGTGAACAGACACATTGCTGAGGCCAGCTCAGCTGGAATGAAAGCATAACAGGCTAACATGCTCAGTCATGTGAAAGAATAAATGTTCCTTCTTATCGATATTACAGTGAACAGGACACAAGCAAGCTTGTGCACTCACTGACAGAGGAAGGCACAGTTCTGCTGGGCACTTCTCACTGACAGAGGAAGAGGGAGCCCCACATGGCAGTTCCTGAGTTTTTGCAAACAGGAACATGGTTTTGTTGCATAGAGCAGGTTGTTGGGGAGAAAAAGGAAGTGAATGAGGAAATCATACCTTAAGGTTTGTAACAGGGGGTTGGAGAGATAGCTCTACTGTTAAAAGGTAGTACTGCTCCTGTAGAGAACCCAGCTTTGGTTCAGTATCCACATCTGGCAGGTAACAATTGCTTCTAACTCTAGTTCCAAGGGATCTGTCACCCTTTCTCTGGCATCCAAGGGCATCTGCACACACATATTCATGCACATACTAACACACTCATATATGCACATGATTAAATATGAAAATAAACATATTTTTAAAGATGTGTAAGATGGATATTTAAGGATTTTTTTAAAATTATATTGTGTACATAGGTGTCTTGTCTGGGTAAATGTCTGTGTACCACATATACATATAGTACCTGCAGAGGCCAGAAGAGGTCATCAGTCACATGGGACTGGAGTTCTAGACGGTTGGGAGCTGTTATGTAAGTGCTGGGGATCAAGCCTGTGTCATCTGCAAGAGTAGGCAATACTCTTAGGCCTTGCTCCAGCCCCTGTAACATGAATTTTATCATATGAAATTACATATCCTGTGGAAGATGTGGTCTGGAAGACAGAAAGTAGTTGTAATGTGCTGGCCCATCATAGATGAACAAATATAAAATGTTCCATTTAATAATTGATGAAGTGAAAAGGCAGAAGAGTGTATGTTTACTGTAGAGAAGTCGACTGTATGTGGAGCATTTCTGTAAGTTCACATGTGTGGCATATGACTGCATGTGTCCATATGAAATAATTGAGTTCATGGGCAAAAGTGTAGACAGGAGAATACAGAAATGAAAAATTGTGGAATTACAAAATAGAAGACCTGATGAAAATGTGCACTTCTAAATAATTCTAAATAAGAATAATGACTAGAATTTGTAAAGATGAAAATAAATTCAAGAGCAAAAAAGTCAGTGTGGCAGTTGGTAGCATCTGAGTTGAAAAGCAAACACTGGGTTTCTGAGGATGTTACCAAAGGCTTTGGTTATGTGCAGCATTATAAACAGGGCTGTGCCTTCCTCCCCTTGGGAAACTGAGAGGCCCTGTGGAACAAAAGTCTCATTTATATTCAGACATGTGACCAGTCTTACAAGAACAGACAGGAATGAATTCTCAGTTCTCTAAACTTCAGATGCAAGAAGACTGAACAATGTGGAGAACCCTCTCTTCTCTGCCTCTGCATATGGAGAGTGGATAAGAATGTCAGTAGACTTGATTCAGAGCAGATAAACTATGTGGATGAGACAATAATTTTGGCTTGCAGGTGATAGAAGCAGAGGATTTTTGTTCTACAGCTATCATCTAGGCTTGGGTACCCCTGGTCAGTCATTTTAGGCACTTTGACCACTTGTCCAGTTGTAAATTTCTGTGATGGTTTCCACCTGCTGCAAAAAGAAGTTTCTTTGATGAGGGATGAGAGACACACTTCTCTCCAGGTCTAAGGACAAGCATTCAGAATGTGGTTGGGAATTATGCTGGCTTAGGAAAGTGGCGGAGCGGCAGTAATAGGTTCTCACCAGCCACAGGTAGTCGGCTACATCTGCAGTGCCAAGCATGGTTTCCCTCCCGTTGAATGGGTCTTACATACAATTAGACAGCTATTGGTTATCCCTATGAAATGAGTGTCACCCTTGTTATAGCTCATAGGCTTTACAGCTGGGTAGCAAATATACAAAACAAAAGTACTTTTAAAAGGCCAAAGTACAAAGGAATTGTTTACCTATACATTGATTAATGAGAGTGGTTTATAAATGTATTCCAATATCAGGGACTGTCTAGTCATTAAGACTTAGGAAGAATTTGCCAAAACATATATTTTAGGCTGAAAATGATTTAGAGATGGAGTTAAACAAAAAAGAAAACTTTGCCTCTGAGGAAGCTTGTCTTGTGCCTAAGAAGTTTAAAGGAAACCTGGTGATAGACTAAGGAGAAATAGGAGTTCTGGTCTTGGAATGAAGGTGGGTGGAGGAGAGAGCCCGGGGAAGGTAAAGCAAGGGAGAAATCATGCCAAGGACTTATCTGAGGGTGCGGAGATGCTCTCTGCGCTGATGGGATTCAATTGATAAGAATAGTACAAATAATCTTAATAAGTAGTATCAGAAAGTATATCGTAAACATAAATTAACCTGCTAATAGATTTGTGATTAGGTGGTTAGATTGCTTCACTGTCCACAACCCCTCAGGTGTGTAAGGGGGAGCAGGATCATCTTGGTTCATGGTAATTCAGAAGTTGCATCTTTATTATAGCTGACAAGACGAGACTATCCTGAGGGATAAGGAGGTGACTGTGGTAGCCCAGGAAAGGTTAGAGGATCTTAGCCTGAGACAGGCTCAGCTGTGGAGCCTGGAGTCTTCGCTCCAGCACTCAGTGTGAAAACTTTCCAATATACTAAGTGAGACCCACATCATTACTGCCTGGGCCGGCAGCAAGCATTTGACTGCATCTATTTGCACCCTGTATTCCCAGTTCATCTTCCATCCTGTGTCTTGCCCCACCCCGCCCCGCCCTGCCCCCAGTCTCAGGTTGGAGTAACTCTGGTTCAGTTTCTGCAGATGCTGCCCTCTCTCTCCTAGTCTGTGGGAACCAACAGCCCCACACAGAGTGTCATGCCATTATCTTTTCAGACACCTCCCGTCCTCATCTGATGGAGGTAATAGGCTTTTCAAAACTAGTTTTCTGTAGTTTTCAGGAGTTATTTATCTAGCTTCTTTTGGAAAGCCTCCGCTGGGAGCTGGTAGTGCCACCTGCCCATCTTTTTAAGATTAAAATCTTCTTTGCAGTTCTAAGGGTGGAACTCAGGGCCTTGTGCCCACTGGACAAGCACTCTACCATTGCCTACATCTGTAGTTTTTCTTGTGGTTTCTGTCTTCTAAAGATGTGCCTATTTCTCTAATTTGCAATTTTATCCTCCCAAATTCCCTCCTCTCTCTCCCTTTTTCCCTCCCTCTGTCTCTCCTCCCCCTCTCTGAATCTATAATATTTGATTTTTTGCCTTTCATTTCCATGAGTCATTGAAGAGGATGCTTTAAAACATTTTGTCAAAGCAATGAGTTGGATGCTTCAGAAATACCCAAATTTCCATTTCAGTGACTAAAATCTCTGACAAATCCATAGTATTTTCAGAGTCTCTGGACTACAGGCTCTGCTGTGGCTATTCAAGAACAGCAGGAAGCCAACTGGGCATTTTTCCTGTGCAGCAACATTGCACAGCACTAAACTCAGGCTCTTCCCAGGCTTATGCTGGATTTAGAAGATTATAGAGCTGGGTTTGTATCAGCAAAACCTGTGTTATCCAGGGAATTTGTTCTGTTTGGTTTTGGTGCACAAGTGTATGTGGGGGGGGCGTGTCTGTGTGTGTGTCTGTGTCTGTCTGCCTGTCTGTGTTGCTGCTGGAGCCGGGCTCCATTCCTTGAATAGATTTCCATCTTTGTAGCATTCGAATTCCTGAACTGGCTGCAAATCCTTCTTCTAGACTACTCCTCCTGTTCCCCTCTGACCGGTGATGTTTCCACCATGTTGCTTTCACTGTGCTGACTGTCCTATCAAACATGGCTGATCACATTGTCTTCTCTATCGTGGGTAGTTAGAGTGCAGCTGAGCATTCCTAATGGCATCTGGGGCAGATCTGGGAAACAGGATACCTCACATAGGAAGGTAGTGGGAAGTGAGTGACAGGAGCTAGTGCTCCCACACAGTCTCCGGCAGATGCAACTAGAACACTTTCCCATCCATCACTTGTATGTCTTCTGTGAGATGCTTGTCTCATAAAACTTGTAGTTATAAAGAAGTTTCTGGTGCCACAAGTCTCTAAATGATCCTCAGAAACTTACATTTCTTCTCAGAAGGAAATAATAACAACTGGCCAGAAATATTTTCTTTCAAGCCTCAGGAAATTCTCTGTGATACAAGGCCTCTTCCTATTGGGGACTGGCTCTCACCATTTGGGGCACTGCAGTAATTCAATCTTTAAATAAAGGCATGGTGGGTATATTACTCAATGTATGGTTCTACATAAGAGGCTGGGGCATACCACTGGTCATCAGAAGCCAAGTGTGCTGTGAATCCTAAGTCATGCCTCAGACTCCTCTATCTCCAGATAGAAGTAACAGTAATACCAACCTGCCAGCATGGAGCCCTTGTGATAACAGAATGAAACAAGTCAGTCTCTTGCTAGGGTGTGATAATGAACAAAGCATTAACTTCTTACGGTTATTAAGTAACCTCTGTGTTCCAGGCACGGTGTCTTCGTGTTTACACATCAATATCTCTGTGTCAACAAATCTGCAAGGCAATATTCGTTGCTCAGAAAGAAAACTGAGGCACAGGGAGATTGTGTACAGGTGTCAAGGTTACACAGAGTTAGTGGTGCTTACAGCTTGGCACTCTCGGCAGGGACTGAGCCAATAGTAGCTCCCTCTGTCATTCTTGTTACTCATCTGTGAAGTTTATGACAGAAAGAGTGGGATGCATCAAAGGCACATTGGGGAGTTAATGGAGATAATAAATACGGAGGGCTGATTTCATGAGCCTGTTGATCTGGGCTGTGATGAGCTGTTTTATGAAAATGTAAGACAAAATCCTTGGCTCCTGCAAGGAAAGTGTCAAACACCATGGTATCTCAGTTTACCCTGCAGACTTAGAACCTTATCATTTAGTTGGAAAATCCTGGTGTCAAACCATCTGCTGAACATCTGTTGTTTTGTCCCTAGGTGTGTCAAGGAACTGAGAACGAAAGCTGAATTCCCAGTTGTCCAATTGTAACATTTGCCATTTCACAGTGATAGAAAATTATGATAGAATCTGCAGTCCTATAAATTAATGAGATGTTCTTCTCTGGAGAACAGATGACTGCCTTCTAAAAACAATATTTGTGCTCATGTTATGATGCCTTGTAAAAACACACAGTGAACAGAGTTGACTAGGTGTTAGAAAGCCTATGATATCATAGGATCTAAATTTGGTGACCCAGCTCCAGTAGGAAGTCATGTTAGATAATTACCCTCTCATTCCAGTGGACAGCAGTTGACAGTGCTAAAACTGAGCCTCTGGATCCATTAAACAGAGAAAGGTTTAATGAGGGCTGCAGAGGTGCTGGGGGACCCAGGCTAATCTGGACTTTCCTACTTAAGCATAGGGGGGACATGTGTATAGAAACTTTGTTGAGGGGGCTGGAGAGATGGCTCAGCGGTTAAGAGCACCGTCTGCTCTTCCAGAGGACCTGAGTTCGATTCCCAGCACCCACATGGCAGCTCACAACTGTCTGTAGTTCCAGTTCCAGGCAAACACCAAGGCAAATAAATAAATAAATAAAGTTAAAAAAAAAAAAAGAAACTTTGTTGAACAATTCATTGCTACTGTTTGTCATTTAAAATAACGTTTTAAGAGGTAAGGAGGAATCATGAAGGATTACCCCAAAGAACAGCATCTTCATTCTCTCTGCACTCAGTCATGATGCCCCCTCCTCTCTCTCTGCCTTCGCTTTCCTCCATCCCCAGCCATCTCCAGGCATCATCCACTCCTTCCTCCCTGTGCAGTCCCCTTATAGACTCCACAGCTGTCTTTCTCCCAGCAAAGCTCTCTACACAAAGGCTCGTATAGATCTTTCTATCTTTCTCTTTCCATCATTCCATGACTAATACAGGTATGTTTCAAACAGGCAGACTGAAACTTGGATGGAGCAGGATTAAGCCTTAACCTTGTTAATTCACGGGATAATCACCATTCACTCAATATGCATTTCAAATGCATTTGATAAGCATTGTATGTCTAGCACTGTGAAAAGTCCCAAGGGCTTTGCTTAGTACTTAGATGATATTTGCTGAATGGTCTAAGGAAGGAATGGATTGTATTTGTCTTTAAACATGCACAGCACTTATGTATTTGTAGAAAGGTCTGTGAGGTCTTGAATATTTCAAAATAATACTAGAAATTTGGAGTTTAGGTTCTGGCAAAGACAAGTAGGAGCACTGGCCAGCTGTGCTTGTGAAGCATGAGAGAACTGGAAGCTGGCTTCTTAGGTGGCTCCTGGGCAAAGGGGAGGAAGGTGACATCAGCATGAGTAGAAGGTTATTAAAGATCTGCAAGCCTCTCTGCCACTCTGGGGATGCCAGATCTGCCTGGACCATTGCTGCCACTCCATCCCTGCTTGGCTGCAAACCTGCTGCCTTGAGGAGTATGAGTGGTGGCCTTAGGGGCAGCATAGCATGCAGTGAAGAGGTTCAGGTGAGGTATTAGAGCAGATGTACTCCTGTCGGAAAGGCTCCCATCCTCTGGGCAGGGTGAGCATTAGTGAGAGAAAGGATGAAGCACCCTGAGGAAAGGCTCTGTGCACTTGGCCTGTACGCCTGCTGCTCGTGATGTTGGTAGTAGGTGCCAACAGGGGAAGAGCTAGAGCAAAGCAGATTTGGCAGTTAACCCTAAGGAGAAGGCACCTGAAACATTTCCTCGGGAGCTGGGAGCTGGGACACACATGGTCACTCGTGCAGACCTCTGCTAGAGATGTCACTAAACAAATCTGTCAAATATGGACATAAAGCCTTTAATGTTAAATTTTGTTTATTGAAAGCTGTTTTCCTCTTGGTTTTCTTCATTTTTTCTGAGGCAATTTTGTTTGTTACGTGACACAGTATAGTTGCATACAGCCTGTTCGCCTTGAAGCACAGTGTGTTACTAGTAAACCCTGATACTTCTCTAGATAGTTTATGTGATTGATTTTGTCACTTAGTGAAACAGGTCATTATCTGTGACCTACATAAATAGAAACTTTCTCCCTTAAATGAAAAGTGAGTTGGTTTGTTTCTTTTTCTAAGCACTAATTAGTGTCTCTGAGAAGAGAGGAAGAGCCTTTTTTGGTTGCGGATCAACCAAAAGGTACCTTGGTACCTACACATGATGTGATTCCTGCCTGCCTGCCTGCCTGCCTCTCCAGGGTGGGTACTTAAAGGGAACAACCTCCTTTCTGCACTGAGTCCTTTGAAAAGGCAGAGGCATGTGCTCACCTGGCTGTGAATGTATTCATCTTGTCCCTATGAAACTTGTTTCAGAATAATTAGAACCATAGCCACACCATCTTCTGAAATTAAACTTGGGTTTAATTTTATTGGGTGTCTCTATAGATTATTTTAACAGGGCTCAGTTAATCTGCTTAAAGAGCTTATTATTTTTAATGTGAATGATATCTGTAATGAGCTGATATCTTTCAGTGACCAGTGACTAGTAGGCATGAAAACCAGTCTGGATTTCAGGAAGTGAATGTGGCTAAGAAAGGGCCCTCTGCTCCCTCACTGTTCACTGGTTTATGACTTTACACAAGCTGTTTGCCTTCTAAAAGCCTTGACTCTTCTATATGTAAAATGGGAGGCATTCTGCCAAGAGCATCATTATTTAAACAAAGTAATAAAGCATAGGAGAGAGAGCATCATGTGAGTATGCTATTGACGGTGCTGTAAGATGGTGTTAATGAGATTCCAAAACCGAGAGCTCTGGTGATATGAAGGGAAGATGTGTGTTAACTGCCCTTCTGTCACACAAGCAAATAGCAAGGAAAAGCACCAGAAAGGGCTTATTTTATCTCAGAGCCTGACTCGAGGTGTTTCAGTGAGTAGTCCTTGGGTCTGCTGAAGTGGATCCCTGTGAGGCAGAGCACTGTGGAGGAGGAAGTATGTTGTAAAGACCGCTCAGTTCATGGTGGACAGAAAGCAGAGAGGGAATGGAAGAGATCCCTAGTGGCCCACCTCTTCTAAAAGGCCCATCTTTATATTTCACCACCTCTCAATAATGCCATCATATGGTGAATCCATCAAAAGACTAGTCCAGAGCTCTCAGAAGGAACGAGTTCAGAGTAATTGGGCTAGTAGACTAATTTGCTTCTAGGTTGTAGTAGACTAATGTGCTTCTAGGTTGTAGTAGACTAATTTGCTTCTAGGTTGTAGTAGACTAATTTGCTTCTAGGTTGAAACATACTGGTTTTGTTCATGGAAATTTGGTGACACAAGACTCTCTTTTAAAATGAGCACATAGTTAAAGGGGGAAATATGATTTAAATCTCTGTAATCAGATATCCATCACTGTGGCCTTAATATCTTAATCCCATACTTGAAGCTCCAAGATTGACCACAGACTTCTTAGCACATTGCCATAAAGTCTAAATGTAAGATTGCCTCCCTTAAGACAGTCCTGAGCCTCTTATCTCAGAGACTGATGGTGGAGATTTCCATAGAAACCTAATAGTGTTATGAGAGAACCCTTTAACTCCCAGGTGTGGAGGGAGCTAATGTACCCAGGCCTTCCTCCCCTGCTTTAGTGTGGAATTGTTCTCTGTTGTGTGAAGTGTTCTAGATAAAATGAATGCTTAGTGTTCACGGTGCTTAGGGCTCTGATAAGAGTTTCCTCAAGGGGGCTTTCAGAGCTGCTGCTGTTTGCATAGCGTTTCTTCTGTTGTTACTTGTGGTATAGCTTAGGTCAGGGGCAGAAAAGAAGTACACACACACACACACTGTTTCAAAGTAGAAGCACTTCAAAGTTCTGAAACATGAAAAGGAAAAAGCAGTTGAAATTTTTTGACAAAGTAAATCATGCTGTTGACCTGTATTAAGAATAGCCTAATTCTTGACATGTCAAATGTATCTCAGTTTCTGACCTAGATCCATAAAAATATTTAATTGGCAGTTAGTCTTATCTGCTTCTAAAAGAGAAGAAGAACCTTTTTATAATTTTGTGCTAAGCAATTTTAAATGGAAGCATGCATGACAGCATCTGTCCACTATTTCCATTAATGGCTTAGGGGCAGGAGGATGGCCAGTCAATCTTTCTTGTGATTGCCTTCAGAATGCAATAAAAAAAAAAAAAAGATCATGATCAGCAAGGAACGTAAAGTCAGATTTCAAAATATATACATGCCACCTCCAAGTCCTCATAGTCATTAATCAACAAAGCTTTTAGAACCTGGAAACACCTGACTGCATCAGTTGTGGTGTCATTAACAGCATTGTCCTCTGCTGAAGGCTGACTTAGGACTCAAAGAAGTACAGTTCGGTCTAATAGTCTTTGTTGACCACGAAGGAAGAGTGAACCTAGATGGGTTGCAAGAGTATTTCCTGGTAATCCTCAGCTGCTGGCTGTGGTAATAATATTGTGCTCAGATTCCCATCTACAGATGCTGCAGAAGCAGAGAGCGGTTTATTTGCCTTCCCCTGTTCTTTATGCTCAGTAGACTATATTCCATATTTCCATCTTGTAAGCTTCTATAAATTTGTTGTAGAATTTCCAGCGTGTGTTTACATGATAAGAATACTCCAGGCTGAAAAGGACTTTACAGTTTTTCCCAGAATTAAAAAATCTCTTGGGTCTGGGGATGCAGCTCAGTTTGATGAGTTGCATAACATGCAAGATGCCCTGGGTTCATGCCCAGCACCATGTCCCCAGGTGTAGTGGCACCTTCTAGCACTGGAAAGTAGAGGCTGGAGCACTGGATGGCTCCCTGGCCTGGAGGTAAGTTTCCACTGTGTTTTTGTTGTGGGTTTTGTTTTTTGGAAGGGTGTGTGTGTGTGTGTGTGTGTGTGTGTGTGTGTGTGTGTGTGTGTGTGTACTTATTTTTGCTTTGGCTTAGTTGATTTTAGGAGGTAAATACTAAAGTAACTGGGAAGACTAGTGGACTATATCACTTTTTGAAAGGCTCAATGACGAACATATCTCCTTTTTTTCTGAGTACATTTTTGTTTATATTTTGCAGCAATTATGTGTGGCTGTTAACATCATTTATTAACATAAACTCAATACCAGAGACTTCCATGGTCTCTTATGTTCTGGTTGAGAGGAAAATGATCCAAAGAGAAGGATGTGAACTGAGGCAGTAAGGAGTGTTAATGATCCATTGTGTAGCACAAAGAAACTTTCATATGCATCCAGTTATAGAAATATACATAGATATAGATGCTCTATGACACATGCAAGTTAGATTCCGGATGTTTTCCCAAGAGTCATCTGCACACAGGTTTCTTTCACAAGTCTTGTCCCAAGTAGACACCGTGTGCCATGTAATTAACAAAGGTAGTGGATAGACACTGTGGATAAACAGGTGTCATGGAAGTAAAACAAGCCACGCTACTTTTACTAGACCTGGGATTGCTGTGAGGTCTGGTGCAAACTCTCCAAACCTGACCTGATGTACTGGTCTTTCCTTCCAGATGCTGCACAACAAGCATGTGATGGTCCGAGTGGGAGGAGGCTGGGAGACCTTCGCAGGCTATCTGCTCAAGCATGACCCCTGCCGCATGCTGCAGATCTCCCGTGTGGACGGCAAGACATCCCCTGTCCAGAGCAAATCCCCAACCCTGAAGGACATAAATCCTGATAATTACCTGGTGGTCTCTGCCAGTTACAAGGCTAAGAAGGAGATTAAATAAAATTGGTCTCTGCAAGGGGACCTCATGCAATGGTCTGTGTCCATTCTACAGTGTAGCCAGTGTAGTTTACATGCTCTGAGAACCACACACGTCATCAGGCAGGAAACGTCTCTAAAGGAGCACTATTTATTTTTAATGCATCTGTAGAACTTTGCCTAAGGGGGGTGGGGTCTAAACTCAGAACAAAATCAGTCATTCTAGGCAAATCATTATTTCTCAATATATGAACATAGTATTTAGAACAAACTTTACTAGGAACTCAGTTCTAGGTACAGCCATTGGAAGTAAACATGTATTTAGCATGTATGGATAGGTCAACAGAAAGTGCCTGCTGTATGTCTATGAGCTAAAGCACCCCAGACACTTTTTAATAATGGCAGGATTTTATAGCTATTTTTTACAAAATGACTATTTGATAATGTGCTACTAAAATTGTTCAGCAGCACTATACAATATAAAGTCTTCACAGCCATAATGCATAACTGGAAAGGCCACTTCAGAGATGTTTACATTCACATGGAAGATTGCCTTAAAGTTCATCTCTGATCTCTTGACTAAACCAAACTCTGGGGTACTTTTGGATGTTGCCTGTGCAGCCCCTTAGGAATAGCAGGTACCTTTCACACACCCTACATACATACACAGTAGGCTATGTTTAGGATGATCACTTAGTGAAATTCACATGCATAAGCTGGTGTACATTCACATTTTGATGTGCAGACTGCACAGTCAAATGTTCATCAACTTTTTATTTCAAGCATTTTCTTATTAAAATGTATCTTAGTTAGTTTTATTCTGCTATGCTGTCTCATGAATTAAATTCACTGTAGTGAATGATGTTACAGACTTATATACCCAGGACAGGGCTGTTTTGTACCAGTAAACAGCAAGATATTGTCCACACTGATTTAAGAATTAAAAACAAAAAATTAAAAAAAAATACCCATTATTGGTCTCTGTATCAGTGCTTTAAGGTTAAATAAAGTTAATATTCAAACTACTAATTTCCTATCAAATAGGAGAAACATCAAGTTATGGCTGTGTATAATATCTTCACATGGGGAAGGGGAATGGAAGTAGTGTTCGTTCTTGTAGCAGAGTATGGATCGACCATGGGAAAAACCTTAAGTATAGTTTGAGGGTTAATTGGCCCTCATAAGCCCAAAGGGAGTGGCACAATTAGGAGCTATGGCCTAGTTGAAGTAGGTGTGGTTTTGCTGGAAGAAGTGTGTCACTGTGAAGGCTGGCTTTGAGGTCTCATATATTCCTGTTGCAAGCAAGATGTAGTATATTCAGCTACCTCTCCAGCACCATGTCTGCCTACATGCTGCCTTGTCCCACCATAATGATAATGGACTAAACTAAGTAAGCCATCCCAACTAAATGTTCTTTCTAAGAGTTGCTGTGCATGGGTGGAGGAGAATTGCCCTCCCCTCCATCAATGCCTGGGGCAGATGGGAGAGCTTTCCCTGCTCCACCAGCTACAACACTCTGGAGAGTATGCCCCACACCTCACCAGGGCAGCACGATAAAATCAACCCTCTCAGTGCAGCTGTGTGTGAGCCAGCAGCCCCAAGCAGTAAGCAAGGGAGAGCTGACCGTCACTCTATGGTGGCATGGGTAGGGAAGAATGTCATGCCCCCCCCCAATCTGTGCCTGAGGTATGTGTGAGAACTGGCTGGCCCTGAGATCATGAGAGAGTTTTCCCTTCCCTCCACCAGCTACAACATTTGGTAGAGCAGACCCTGCACCTCACCTGAGTAACACAAGGTTGGTGGAGTGAGTGAGTCAGCCCTGAAGTTTTAAGCATGGGAGATCTGTCTCCACTTCTCTGTGGTGGTGTGGGAGGGTGAGAGACGCTCCTTACCACCTGCAAGAGATGAGAAGGCAGACTCTCCTCCTCAACAGCTGCGGCACTCAGGAAACAGGCCCTGCCCCTGGCCTAGGCAACATGGCAGAGGTTGGAAGTGAGGATAACCCAGCCCCGATGTTATGAACAAAGGACTGCCCCACCAATCATCTACATTTGGTATCATGGACAAAGAAAATGGCCCCCCCTGCTGCCCCATCAATACCTAAGACAGGTGTAGAAGCTGGCCCTGGGGTCATAAGAGGGCTCTTCCTACCCCTCATCAGCTGCAGCACTTGAGAGAGTGGCCCCTGTACCTCCCCAGGGCAACACACTAGAGATGGCCCTAATAGTGTAGGTGTGGGAGAATTGTCTCTGAGAACATGAAGGCAGAACTGGCTTCACTCCTACCTCATTGCTGCAAGAGGTGAACTAGTTGGGGCAAATGATAGAGAGCTCCCCCTGGTGGTGAGGACAGGGATAACTGGCAAGTGAACCAACCCTACAGCTGCCTAGGCCCAGAATCAGGGTTATGACTTGGCTAACACCAACATCTACCCATCTGTGATCTGCTAGAGAACATGAAGGGACCTGAGCTGCAGACCCTAAGCTGCAGGATCTCCATGGCACAGGCAACAACAGGATGTCCAGGAGGAGTCCTAGTGAGGGCCCAGTATCAATAGGGTAGTAGAAATCAGAGGCCTCAAACCAGACCAATGACTCCTTGCAATGAACATTTGCAAGTAAAGATATATGGACAAAGGAGTGTACTTCACGACTCACTGTGTCAAACTGCAGCTTCCTTCATGAGATTTTGAAGTTTATCCTATTTTTTCTCTTAAATTTTGTTTTAGTTTTGGGGGGTAGGATACAAGGAAGATGGGAAATGAAAGAGATCAAGATGTAAGACACAGAAAAAAATAAAGTTAAAAAGAAAAAGAGCTGTTGTGACTATGTTGTCTCTTCACAGCAATAGAGACTCTAAGAACTACCATGAAAAATTTTTATTTTATTATTTAATTTTAGGGGGTTTCAGACAGGGTTTCTCCACAGCTCTGGCTGTCCTGAACTTCACTTTGTAGACTAGGCTAGCCTCGAACCAAGTACTGGGATTAAAGGCATGGGCCACCACTGCCTGGCTGAATTTTGTTTTTCAGTGGTGGAGTTAACTCATAATTTCACTATTTTCCTATAAGAAAAATTTATCTTCCTTACTCCAAAATCTCACAGAGGAAGCATCTGTATGTCCAATGACCAATTCAATTAAACATCTAGCCTGTTTATGAGGAAATTTTTAGCAGGCATAGGTTAGTGGTGCTGGGAAGTGTCATATTTGGGTCTAGAAAAGCATGTTAGCACAAAACTAAAAATAAATAAAACCAACAGCTTTTATGCCAGGTAAAATGATCTTGGTATAATAACTCACTCTAGTGCCTTCAAACTTATGACACTTAGTAACTTAATCTTTATCAATTAAAATCAGTATTAAAGTTCTTCATTGTTATTGTTGGTCTTTCTTTCAAAACTTTTTCCTGTGTCTAAATTTTACTTTTAATAATAAAAATTTACTTAGGAATAGGTGTGTCTTAACAAAAAAAAAAATATAAGTCCCATTACAGTATGAGTTACCACTTGGTAATTCTATTGTCAGAAGTTCAAATGATCTTACTTAGCTAAAGCCAAAGTCAAAGCTATTTCTGTCTGCAGACTTCAGGAGAGAATCCATTTCTTGCCTTTTCTACTTTCTAGAAGCAACCTGCAACCCTTGGCTCATGGCCAGAAACATGGCATGGAATTGCTCAGATCCCTCTTCTTTCTTTTGGTCAGAGGTTGGAAAAGTTTTCAGATCTTAAGACCGAGATTAGATAAGCTTTATCTAGGTTAACTAGAGTGATAAGGTTAAGATATGACCATATTTTGGAGACCTGGAAGATTATTAGATTTATAGAAAATCCACTGTGGTCTTTAAAGTATGTCTAAGAATATGTACAAAAATGACATTGACGACTATGCTAACTAATCTATACCAGGGGAATATGGAAAAATAGGTCTGCACCAAAAAGCACAGAACTAACTATGGATGACTCTTACTGAGAATGTCAAGACTCAAGAGGTCTGACATTAGTGTCTCAGCTAGGATAACATCCAAGAAAAGATAACAGGAAAGGGATAAAGGAT
Organism: Sigmodon hispidus; assembly: GCA_004025045.1. Classification (NCBI taxonomy): domain Eukaryota; kingdom Metazoa; phylum Chordata; class Mammalia; order Rodentia; family Cricetidae; genus Sigmodon; species Sigmodon hispidus. Next base: position 82,461 of record PVIH01002906.1, read on the forward strand.
TAAAAATTCAAGTATTCCTACAATCCTATAAAGAAGAGCATCCAAGTAAGCAAGCGGAGACCAGGCCATAGCCAGGTGACAATGCAGCATTTAAGAGACATGCAGCAGTATGGGAAGGTGACAGACCTGTGTGGCCCCTGCAGATCAGATGGCAAAGGCACCTAAGTAACTGGCAACTGAGAAGTAATTTCAAGTGTTCATCCTTAGCACAATAAATTCACTGAGGAATTCATTGCTACCTTGGTTAGCTATTGCTTTGTGATTAGCCAAAAGAATAGACGCAAGGTAAATGCATCCCAGAATTTCTACGCCTCAGTGTAACTCACAGGAAGGATCACTATAAGAAAAATTTCCCAAGTTGTAATGCTCACTTCATAAGTTGCTGGACAATGTGTCACTAAGAAGAAAATTTCTCCTCCTTCCCTTAAATTCATATACAAGTCAAAGGCTGTACCACCAAAGGAGCCAGTGCTCTTCAGGATCTAATGCAAGCATCACACTCAGGCCAAGGAGTTTATGTGTTTAGTTCTTACACCGTGGTAGTCAAATTTAGACACAATATTTGCAAAATAAATTATAAAAGGAAGAACACTGTAGTAAAAAGCCATATTGAAGGAGAACTGCAGGTTCAGGTTGGTGATACAAATTTCTGCAACAGAAGCATAACTACTTCTAAAACCTGTTATACATACACACTTCTATAGGAATGGTTTTTATTGGTGATGCTGTTTTTTACGTTTTGTTTGGTTGGTTTTAGAAAAATCAATACATAATGCTCATGTGAATCAGATAACTCTGTGTGTGTGTGTCTGTGTGTCCATGTGTGTGCGCACGCATGCGTGCACATATGTTACATAAGAGAATATGAGATGTTTACCCAGAAAAGAAGGAAATAGATGTTGGTTAACAAAGACTCTTGCAACTAGTATTAACTGGTTGACATTCTGAGAATAACAGACCAGTGAATGCTCAGCTGTAAACAGATGTCTCTTTAATGTCACCCTCCCCCCATGGCTCATGCATTACCATGAAAGAGGGGCCAAGCGATTGTGAGGTGGTGGTGAGGACAAGGGGACTTTTCTAGACAGAGCAGGGCAGCTGCAGTATGAGCATGAGCTTACAGCTGCTAGGACATTATGAGCAACACCAGTGCAATCTCATGCCAGACAAAATCCATGCACAATGTGGGAACCCTAGCAAATGGCATTCGATAGATGTTGGAAGACAACAGTTTTAAGAGTGTCACTTTTGGTAGGTCAACTACACCGTGCCCCCACAACCAAGAGTATCTGGGTAGCACACACTTGACTCTGTAGTTTAAAAAAAGAGATGCAAAAACAGAGGGTATAAAGTTGAGTGGACAGGGAAAGGGGGTGGATTGGGAAGGACATAGGTGAACACAATCAAAATACATTGTGTGAAATTCTCAAAGAATTAATAATAATATTACTTTAAAAAGAAGCATCCCTTTTTGCTCAAAACAAGAGGCAGGCACATCCATCTAACTCTTGCTAATCTATTAAATTACATTTTATTCAAAATTGACAAAATATATTTCTATTTTCCAAGGATACAGTTATAATTTTTATCAGTGAAAATAAATCAAATTTTTTAAAGGATAAATTCGAATTTCATGTCAGTTTCCCAGGGTTCTGGGGATGATGCACAGAGCCTGTTTACAATTTTTTTAAACTAAGAAGGCAGGAGTAATAACAACATAATAACATATCTTCTTTACATGATGAGGAAAAAAAATGCCCTTTCCAGGCAGCTGTTAGTTCTCTTTCCATTATTAATGGAAAGTGTCCCTAACTACAAAGGCAACTCCTGATTTGTTTAAGATGCTTTACTTAAAGAGATGGCAGAGGAAACTTTTATATAGAAAGATGCATATTCATATATCCAAAGACAATGCAGACTAAATAACATGGGCTCAGAATAATTAGAAAGCTAATAAATCATATTTAAGATATAATCATAACACAAACTGGATAAAATAGTAACTTACAAATGTTCCCTAAACATGCAATATATCACAGAGACATTCTTTAATGATATATGTAACTCTTATCATCAGCTGTGTCAGTTTCAGAATTACAATTAAGACTGTGGCTTGCATACATTTGGTTATCTTTGTGCATCTGACAGTATCTCTTATGTTTTAGTAAGTTGGTCGTAACATTTGGAAGATATTTTCAGCATTATAATGTTTTGTTATTTAAGCTATAAATTATAAAAATCTCATCTCTATATCACTATCCATATGTAAGCAAAATGTTTATGTTTATATGATTTTTAATAGACATTTCCTTGTTTCTTATCAAGCATCCTGTTTCCTTTTTTAATCACATTCATGAGGTTCAAGTCACCATTTAGTACCCATGGCATGTGTAGCCTTTGAAAAGGCTGTGCACATCATCGTTTTCAGGGGGCAAGCCAGAGTCATGCACAAGGCCTTGGAAAGGCAGAGGCAGCCCACAGTTGGCAAAACCAGTATATCCCACTTATCCCAAGCAAGCAGTATACCTGCATGTCATGTGTGCCCATAGAGTAGGTAAGTATGCCAGTTAGTTATAAATGCAGTAATATCTCTAGCAAACAAGCCTTCTCTTTGCACAACCCATGTTCTAATTCTTGAAGATGAAGGAAAGAGAATGTGATGTGTGTGCTAACAGAAGGAAGGCTTCCAACAATGAAGGATGATGTGTGTTGCCTCTCCCCCATTCAGCTACCAGACATCCTTCCTATGTTAGAAACTTTAATTACCAAAATACACTAAAATTATTTCTAAAATCCAATTTATTAATTTCAATATCATTCATGAAGAAAATATAACTGATCTATAAGTGGAGAAAACTGAGCTGATACAATTATGTCTTGCCTAGGTAGTCTCAAAATATTTTGAACAATAGAAGAGTAATTCTTCAGGCATCATGAGACCTACATTGTAGCTCCAACTCTTCAAAAAGAACATGGTCGACACACTGTCAAATACCTTGTGGGAGGGACAGGTGAGCTGGTGGCTCAGTCTCCTTTTGTGGCTTGACTTGGCCTAATTCACTGAGATTCCTAACTAGCAGTTAGAATCTATAGATCCTAAGGGAGAGACTGGGTGTTGACATTGTAAGCCATAGCAGCAACATCTTCACATCTTTACATATTATGCAGTAAGAAGAAAAGCCACAATGTCATAAATCAAGTCTAAGGACAGAAATCTTCAGACCTCTTGTCTGACTATCACACCAAGTTGTCTCCTAACACTTGCACAACTGAAGGCTACTTTTCCAGGTACAGAACTTGTGCATTTCCCTTTCATGCTTTTGTTGGCAATGTCATGTTTGTACACATCTTACAAAAATAATAAAAATGCTGATGAAATTTGAACAAATATGTTATCACTCATCAGCAACCTGCTTTTCAGTTGTCCTTATATTCAGTCATGGCACTGATCCTCATGCTTCTGGTCAGACACATAAGGAAGTCACTGCACTGTGCACTACTGACATATAGCTTCAAGTTAATATGGTATGTCATAGGTATAGAAAATAAATTAGCTGAAAGCCAACATTTGCCTACAAATATTAATTTTAGTGGGTTACAAAAATAAAGAATTCCTTCACCTGAAATCCTTCAAATGCATCTTTAGAATTTTCCCTGATGATCAGCTCAAAGGCACTAAGTCTGGAAGTTAAAGCCAAAGTCTTCCTATACAGTGAAACAGACAGACAGAAGGCTATGCTACATGACCCCAAATAGTAAGGTTACTTATAAAGCAGAGTTATAATGGCAAATTCAACATTGAAGGTATGTGTGGGATCAGAGTACACCATGCATGTATAACTTTTGGATCTATATTTTAACTATAAAAAATGGACAGTTACTGTTTGCAGAAGAGAAAATAAATATAGGGAAAGTGGAATTGAATGCAAAGGCTGGTCATTCAGTAAGTTTGAAAATCAAAACTTTTACCAGTATTTTTAGTATAGTTTTTGTTCTGCTCTCAAGGGCACTAACAGAGTCTGACTCTTCATCATGGTGAAGAAGAGACATTCAGCTGAAATCCATCCGGCTGCAGATGCTGGAGTTAGCGGTAGGACACTCCTAAAGTATGAGATGCTTCATGACACCGTCCACTAGAAAAAGTAAAAATATACAAGCATCAGTATATTTTTTTACTTAAATTATGTAATGATATTCTAATGAACAAACAATAAAAACTGTGGGACAAAATGATGTTTTGCAAATAACTATGAATAAGAGAATTTTATATTACACACAAAAATATGAAAAAGAGAGCAGCTTAAAAATACAGGCAAGATAATGTTTTGGAGTAAATAAAAGGGTCACCTTGGACGAACCCAGTGCTCTTGGATGATACTCTTGTTCTCTGCCTGAGGTTCCCTCATGAGCAGCCAGAGTCTGCTGAGAATGTTAATATCCTAGAATGGGAGTAGGGACTGGACAGAAGAGCCAGTACCCTGGATCTTCTTCAAGAATATAACTATTTATGTCATGTTGTCTCCATGAAATAGGGCCCCATAGTATACTGCTTTCTGATGGCCTTCCTAGGGAGACTCTATTAACCTAAGCTATCCTGGCCCAGAAGTTATCCCCAGGCTTCTGTTGTCCCATGATGCTTGTCCATAGATAAGCCCATAAACCCATGTCATATACCTGGTCATATATGTGTAGCTGTTTACCAGACTTAGAAGCTGGTAAACATTGAATCTGCTTCATTAGCTACATCACAAACATTCAACACAGTGAAAGGGAAAACCATCACCAGTGAGGCCATAAAATAAAAACAAAACACACACAAAAAGAATCCTTTTCTTCTTGAGCCAGGGCTTAAGAAAGAATAGTCATTAAATAATTTTGAGTGAGAAAATACTCTATTTGTCAATTTCTTTAGCAAAGTCTATGAAATCTGTGAGATTAGGTTCTAGAAAGTCCTCCAAGTAAGAACAATAAATATTCACAGTTGCCTAAGTATTACTTTCAAACAATCTAAGAAATATTTAGTGGTTAAGATGCTTTTTATCACTATTTCACTACATTTATAAAATTAAAAGTTTATAGACTTTAACTCGCTTTTCTTTATTACATGGTTTCTTTGAGGCCTAAATATTGTGTGTCTTATAGTTTGCAAAAGAAAAGCACAGGCTAGAGAGAGTGCTCAGTGGCATAGAGCATACACTGCTTTCCTAAAGGACCCCAGTTCAATCCCCAGCACCCACAATGGACGGTTCACAACCATTTGTAACTCCAGCTCAAGAATCCAATGCCTCTGGATTCCTGCACTCAACTGGACATACCCTACCCACCCACACATATATATATAGTTAAAAATAATAAAAATAAATCTTTCAAAAATGATGTGGAACAGTATGTAGTACATTTTAGATATATCCTGTACTATCAAAGATTTTTAAACATATGTCTCTATTTAAAAATTCTTCTAATAACAGTGTTAATACAACATTGGAAAATATCAAGCTGGCTTTACATTTAAACTACAATGGGAAGATAAACATCTCTGTGCCCTATTTCACCCTCAGGGACACTTCAAATTAACAGGTACAGCCCTTAGTGAGAACTTAAGACTGCATCTTGGTCATTGCTCCTGCGTAACGCCCATTATGGATCTGGTAGGGTTATAGACCCTGGTGTGGGTGTTGACCCTGGTGGGGGCATCACAGAACTTCTTCAGGAAAGACCCTTTCTGTAAGACTCTGAGCACCATTCATGCCTCATCTGGGGTCAGGCATATAATGGATCCAAGATGATGGGTGATGGGGAGGAAACATTTTCTCATGACAAGAACCTCCCTGGTCTATAGGGTCCTCCAGGGTATTCACAGAACAAGATGATACTAGAGGACCCAGCCAGGAGGATTGAGCCAGTCTGATGTAGGATGTCTTTCTGTACACTGTGAATATGCTTATTACCATTGGTTAATAAAGAGGCTGTTTAGGCCTATGGCAGGCAGCTTGGAGGCAGGTGGGACTTTCAAGCGGAGATAAAGACAAAGGAGGGTGGAGACAGGGAGAAGATGCAAGCTGCCACCCAAAGAAGATGTAAAAGTATAGGTAAGCCACCAGCCACATGGCAATACACAGATTAATAGAAATAGGCTGAGTTAAGTTATAAGAGCTAGTTGGTAATGAGCCTGAGCCCTAAGCTGAGTCATTATTTTATAAGCGTCTGGGAGACTGTGGGTAGGAAAGCTTTGTCCAGACTGAAAGAGAGGCCCTCTCCTGTCATTCCTGGTACCCCAACACATTCCTTTTCGCCTTCTTGTTTTGAGCACTAGTCAGGTGGCTACAGGGACAGGACATACTCCCTGAAGCTGCTGATTAAGAGTGGCCAGAACTACCACACTGTGGGCAGCAGCAAAGCATGCAGATGGGTCATTCCCTTTAAGAAAAACTTGCAGTTACTTTGCAACTTGATGCTCATGACTAAGGAAATCAGACAGAATTTGTAAAAGAAACAGCACAAATAAAGAAAGGATAACCATGGAAATGTTTTGGTCTGAGTTCTTTAAAGAAGCCTGAAGTAACATGAGCCTACTATCTTTCTAATCTACAAACCTCAGAAGGAGGAAGCTGCAGATTTAATGAAGAAAGCCTGATTCTTAGACTCCAAGAGCAAATGGTAGGCTAAGTTGGCTGTAACATGTGAGATAAGTTTTTCTTCTAACTACATGTATGATGGCTAGCTTGACTAAATGTAGCTCTCTGTGAATTTAGCACCTCTGCACCTACTAGGAATTGGAGGATCTCAACATTACTTCTAGTGCTATGATTTACTGTTTACCTTTCTTGTTTATGAGAACACTATTTGACTTAAGCCTAGTGGCAGCTTTTTATCTTAGGAAAAAGAACATGTTTTTAATAATGATTTGATCTCACCATCTATCAAAATTATACTATATGTACTACTCTTTTCAAGTCTAGAATATCACACCCATAAAAATGGCCACACAATACTGAACCCAATTTTTTTATAAATTATTAAAAGTCTACCATAAAGAAAAGCAGTTTTCTTTTCATTTAATCTATTAATTGAAACTGAAAGAATCTACTTGTAGTAAATAGCAGAGATAACTGGTATCTCTAAGAGGTATTACTGGGCCTGAATCAACTCTGCTTAAGGTGGTCCTAGCCTCCTGCTCTGGCCATGAAGACATATATGCCTGAGAGTATGTATGTGTGTTGTTCTGAGACAAATCCAAATGAAATTTCAAAGTGTAATTAGCTAAAAAGCTGAAAGCAATTAAGGGCACTATGCTTTTCACAATTACCCTGATGCTGAAATTAGTGTTCCTGTGAAACGGATCTGTAAAATCACAATATCTGAAACTGTTATTTTCCTGGGCAGTAGCATGTACAATAAAACCTTTACATTCCAGCTAGACTATAGCCTCCAGCTGAAGGACCTCTGGCATTTAGCCTCTTCACCAAGGACACACCAGAGTCTCTTCAGAAACACAAACATTGGGAGGAATATGTGCCACTCACTGCTGCACATGCCACAGTCTAAATTCACATTTGTGTAATTAGTGTTAACAGGACTGAATTAAAGCCTGAATGGAAGGTATCGGGGTATCAGATGTTCAAGGCCATCCTTGGCTACATTGTGAGTTCAAAGGTACCATGGGCTATAGGAGACCATGTCTCAACCAAAAAAGCACAAAACTAACAATCCTAAATGCGGGAGTAAAGACATTTAAGCTACACATTAGTAGTTTTAGAAGAACCCATTTTCATGATTTTTGTCCAAGTAGACATTTGACACATCTGTCAAAATGGCAGAGTTTGGTGGAGTTACATTTTTAATACTGTTCTATATTGCTTGTTTTGTTTTGTTTGTTTTTTGACACATTGATGTTTAGCATTACATATAAAACTTAAAACACCATGCTTAGAAGGAAAAGCTGAAGGAAATCTATTATTTCTGGGGGAGAAGAAGGCAAATCTATTCTAATACTAAAATACACTGAAACTTCCTCTAATCTCTGCTCCATGTATTTTCAAGTTACTTGGAGTCTTTGTCAAGTGCAATTCCAGGGGAGTTAGTGAATGAACCGACCGACATGGGACACTCACCCTAAGTCCACCTGCTGGTGGCCCCGACGCTTCCATCTGCTTTTCTAACTGTTCTTTCTTCTTCCTCTTTGCTTCCACCGATTGAATATCCAAAATCCCCCGAGATGCCGCCTTTAAGAAATTCAACAAAGGGAGATTTCAGGAAAAAAAAAAAAAAAAAAGATCTGAATCCAAAGGTGCTTGTTTTGCTTTTTAGCTTTTTCTTTAGAGGTGGGAAGTTGGTTCGGTTTGGGTAACAAGGCACTATGCTAGACTTGTATAAAACACAGTCTTTTTTTTTTTTCCAATCACACAGAATTCTTCCTTAAACTTAGTTAATTCACACTCATCAGCATGACAGGTTTATCCTGAGGAAAAAGGCTATCACAGGATAGGCTCAAGAACAAAAGTCATCTGAGGCTGTTTTTACAGTAGATGATGTAAATGTATGCAGGTTGTGGACACTTGGATTCATTTTGACAGTGGTTATTTAATTCTCGAGTATAAAGCTGTGTGTGTCCTGATGCACTTACGGTCTAGGAATAGGACTTATCGAGCAGGTAAACTACTGAGCTCTCACCTCCTTCTGTCTTCTTTCGGCTGCCTCTGCCAGCTTTGCTCTTTTCTCTTCCTAAGAAAATGCATAACATGTTTCAGGAGAAAAATCAAACGTCACAGACTCCTTACACACCTTTACTTCAAGGCAGCAAAAATAAATAATGTGTAAATTGGAAACAGTTTGTAGAAACTTAATAAGGATCAAAAGCCTCACAAAGAAAGTCACTTTAAGAACCCACTAAGGAACAGCTTAGATGCCCCTCAATTGAAGAATGGATTAACAAACTATGGTACATTTACATTTCTCATCAGTGAGAAAAAAAATGATATCCTAAAATTTGCAGGCAAATGAAGGGATTTGGAGAATATCTTCCTGATCAAGGTATCACAAACTCAGAAAGATAAACAGGGGATGTGCTCACTCATTGGTGGACTTTAAACAAAAAAGCTAAGCATGTCCAAGCTGCAAACCACAACCACTGAACAGCTTGGGATCTGAAACACCTTGGCCCAGCACCTTGGATCCCATTCCCTTCAGAGGAACACCTGACTCAGTCTTGATGTTGGGGTGAGGAAAGCAGATCTTCCTGGAGTGGATGCTGAACTAAGCCACCTTGGGACCTTGGGACCTCCTGCCCTTGCTGGAGAGGAGATAAACTGATGGAGAGAAGAGAGAGTGACAGGGAGGGGCGGGAGGGGGAAGGGAGCCTGAACAAGGGGACACATGGATAAAAAATATGACTTTTTTCCATAATAAAAAAAGAAAAAAAACAAAAAAGAAAATATTTCAAATATCATGTGAACTGGAAAAAAAAGACATAAAATTGTATCTATAATGCAATAGCCACTCTATAATAAAACATGAATAAAGAAAAAAGAACTCACAAAGGTGTCCTGATATAAGGAACTATAAGCAGGATTGCTGCAGCTCAATTCAGGACTAGCCTGAGCAACATGACAAGAATATACCTTCACCCAAACACAATAAAACAAAATAATCCTGAATTCTATCAATATTATACTATTTACTAAGTATCTGACTTTATGAATTTCATGCTCTAGACCAACATACTAAATTAACACGAGTGGAAATCAATATAAGTTGGCCTACAGAATACTTCTCATAAAAATGGACTTACAGCAGGAACTTTTTTAATGATATTTAAACCATGAGGATGAAAACATAATTTGGAAGGTAATTAAAAAGGAGAATGAAGCAGGCTGGAGTTGTGGTGCAACATTTAGAATCAATGGGCTGACCTCCTTATGTTGGATGAGGAAGATAAAGCAAAGGAATTCAGGGGTCACTTGTCCCACCTCTGGAAATACCACCTGTTATTTTCTATGCTCTTTACTTCTAAATTATAAAGTCTAGATATATTGAGATGAGTAGCATTTTCTTGGGTTGTGACACAATCTCTTCTCCCTAAAAAGTACACACATACATAAGTCACAATGGTGGCCACCACCTTTTCTAGGCACTAAACACAGCAGTGAAATACAGACACCCATGCATTCAAAGCTTGAGTTCTGTAAGCAAATATACACATGAGTGTCTCAGAAAGAGATATAATGGCCATGGTGGGTAAGGAATAGAAGGGAGGCTGCTGGACCTACAGTATGTTTAATTAGGTGGTCAGGGAAATCTTAGGTGCTAAGGGAAATACACCAGTGTGACCTGTGGTTAGGGAAAGAAGATGGTGGTGGGCTCAGATGGCTTAAAAAACGCTGACAGAATGGCGTTTTCTTACGAGCTAAACACAAATTTAACGGTATTTAAAATCAACAACATCAGCCACAAAGGAAAGCTGAACTTTCCCACATAGGTTAAACAGTCATTTAGTTTCTATAATCTAGTGCCTAAAGGATTAATACATTTCTCTAAAACTTTATTGCTTCAACTAATTTTTAGCTACACCAAGAACTGATGTAGAGAGAAAAATTAGATTATAATATCAAATACAGGTAAAAATATTAACAAACATACTGCTAGAGCATAAGGCTTGCTTATACTCAAATTTCAAAGAAATAATGACTACCTTTACAGAAATATATCCCAAATACAGCGCAACTAGAAACTTCTACACCTAAAAAACATTTCTTGTTTATGTGTGATTCAAAGCTCGCGCAGGCCTCCAGCTGTCACAAACTAAGTAAAAGAAAGCTGCTTGTTAAATATATATATTTATTATATATCTCCACTAAATGGCTCGGGGAGCGGCGTTCAGGACCTTCTATGCACAGCTGGTACAAACAAGAGAAGATGCACATGATCAGGCCAGCCCCTACTTGTCCCATCCAAGGGAGAGTCCAGCGACCGGCAGGTGCACCTTCTGCCAGGCCGCACTTCAACGGCCGCCACGAGCTGGAATAGGGCGAGGCTGGCTACTCACCGGGCTCGGGGACGGCGGTGCGGACTCCGCGGGGCACGGAAAGCAGAGCCCCATGGGGACGCTAGCACCCCGGGTCCGGTTCGGAGACTTCCCAGGGGGCTGCGACAAGCCCCTCCCAGCTGCAAGCCCGGGTCCCACCTGACCCAAGGCAAAGCCCACCCTGCCGCAAGGCCCGCCCCGACCTGAGGGGCGCGATCCGCCCGAGGCAAGAACCCCCAAAGCTCCGCCCCACGTTAAGCCCCACCCCGGACCGGCTTATGGCAAACCCCGCCCTACCCGATTTAGCTACAAGCCACGCCCCTCCAGGCTTATGGCAAACTCAGCCTCCAATGTGAACCTGCTACACCTGACCCTGCGGCAATCCCCAGCATCAAGTCCCGCTTCCGCAGCGAATCCCACGCCATAGGGCCTAACGACAACCCACCCTACGGTCTTCTCTCTATTGAAGCCCCACTGGAGCCCCACTATTGCAAAGCCTCGCCCCAGTACGTTCGTCATCATCAGGCCACGCCCCTCCCAGTAGTGCTGCACCTGACTCTCGGCACCGGCCTATCCAGTTAGCGGTCGGTCAGCTCCCTCACCCCGCCCCACCCTTGGCTCTCAAGGCTCCACCCTTCTTGGCTGGGCTGATTTTGCAGCTTTTGCAGCTGCGCCGAGCCCCCAGGAACTCTGAGCATGCGTACTTAGGCGTGGGCGCGTATCTGTAGAAACCACGGTTGGAAGAATAGTAATTCTGGTGTGTGAGGTCCTGAAACCCCCATTTCAGTGCTGTGATTTATCTTGTCTGCCTCTCAGTGGAGTCAGTTCCTTACGGCTGAGCTGGCCAGCGGAGAAAACCGCCACTTACTCCCGTCTCAGAGGCAGCTGCTCCCGATCCACTTTTCCATTCAAGGTACAGCTACAGTCCAGCCAGAAATACTTCGGTGAAGTGCAGTTCAGAATTTAGTAACAGTAAGACACCCCTGTCATATGGTTAGATTTACAAACGCTAGAGCCTGACCTGACATTCATGTCCAGTGCATTGTCGCCTCCCACACCAAGGCTTTGCTGGTATGTGACTGCCTGTATTTCCAAAATGCAGTTTGCCCTCAAAAAAACGGCACGTGTCTGCTTTCTTTTAGATGGAGCAGTAGGGAGCTATGTATGTATAGGGTCCATCTGCCAGGCTGTGTAAAGGCTGACATTTCTTTTTTTTTTTTTTTTCATTTTCATTCTTTTTTTCCCTTTCTCCTTCCTTTTCTCTTTTATCCGTTTTTATTTCTCTCCTCTCTCCATGGATTACCACTCACACATAATACGTTTAAGTGGACAAATGCTTCCATTTACTTTGGTAAACACATAGAAACTATTATTTGAAGTTGCTGTGCTTCAAAATAGTACAAATGTATTTCATATATCTATATTTCTATTTCTTATAGACCTGTGGAAAAATTCTGCCATATTATTGACTTGGAATTCTTAGTTTCTCCATTTTCAAGAATTTTCACATTTTATTAGTTTCATGTTTTGATAAATCTCACAAAGCTACAAAGTAGAATTAACACAATTTCATCTCAAGTGTAACGGTACTGATCACCATGGCTTTCATGTTTGTTAGGCTTGACCAAACTCCTGTTTCTTCCTAACTGTTCATCTCTGACCTTCCTATTTAGAGCACATACATTAGAAATCTTTAAATGTTGAATTATCCCTCTGTCTCTTAAGGTGTTCTCCTCCTAGCCTCAGCACAGACCTTATCAAAAAAACAGAGACTGCCATGTCTGAAAGACAGCACCCAGAAATGGCTAGCACCTCTAGTTCCCCACCTCTGTAGAACCCTGAGTGCTTAGCTTCTCGGTGCCTGACAGAAGATTCAGATGGTCCAAGGGCATAGTACATCCTGTGTTCTAAGGTCTTCCATCTCCTTTGTCTGGTTCACTGTGAAGACTAATCTTAATTGCCAACTTCATATCCAATAAAGGAATTGCCTCTTTCATGTTGGCCTGTGGGTATGCCTATGGGACATTCTCTTTATTAACAATTGAAATATGAGGTACATAGTACCTCCCATACCATTCACTATGGGAGGTACTATGTTCCCTAGGCAGGATGGCCTAGGATGTGAAAGAAAAGTAACTGACTTCACCCAGGGAGCAGGACAATAAGCAGTGTCTCTCCTTGGTTTCTGTTTCAAGCTCCTTCATTGAGCTGGTTGGCTTCCCTTGATGATGAACCAAAAGCTGTTATATGAAGTAAACCCTTTCTCCCCCATGTTAGTTCTAGTCAGTGTTTTCTCACAGCAATAGAAAGCAAACTAACACAATAATTTCAAGGTGTGTAATCGCTTCAGCCATTTATTACAGTGCACTTAAGTTCTGTCTCCTTCCTAATGTAAATACTTCATGGATTGTTTAATTCTATTATGATTTTTCTTTTGTATCCCTTTTCAATTATTTATTATAATAGAAATATTTATTACTCAAATGGAGTGGAAACCATTTGCAATGCACAATGGTTTCCAACACTTTTATTCCCTGAGATAAAGCTGTCCCCAGGAGAATTCTATGATCGGCTTGTGTTGGAAAACTTGGAGAATATGCTTATTATCTAGGAAAACAATGATGCACCAGAGTGGAAGCCTGTTAGGTAAGATGGGGCTTTGCCTAGTTGTGACATATCCCAGTGTGTGCCCAGTGTCGTCCTTGACACAACTGCTTTATTCTATGTGTATGTTAGAGCTTTGTCAACTTGACACAATCTAGAGGCATCTGGGAAGAGGGAACTACAAATGAGGAAATGCTTTCATCACATTGTCCATAGACAGATCTAATGGGCATTTTATTGACTGGTGATTGATGTGATAGGGACTATCCCATGGTCCTGGAGTGTTTACAGCAGGCTGAGCAAACCAAGAGAGGCATGATAGTAGCATTCTTCATGGCCTCTGTTTCAGTCCCTACCTTGAGGTTCCTGCCTTGTGTTCCTGCTCTGACTTCCTCAGTCACAGAGTCTAACCTGAGGCTTGTAACCTGACACAGACACTTTCCTTCCCAAGTTACTCTGGGTCATGTGTTCATCACAGGAATAGAAAGCAGACTTTAAGAGTAGATAAACACTGTAAACGAGCATTTGATGTTGCTTGTTGTTCTAGGCTTAAGAAAGTCTGCTTTAGAAGTGTGTTTTATTAATCTTTCCCATAAAAGACAATGCAGGCATGACCAGATAGCCAGTCTACCTGACACACGGTGCTTCTAAGAAGCATGACACACCATGCTCCTGAGTATACCCAAAAGGCAAAACAGTGAATTCTGAAGTAATGTGAGTAGCTGGTCATTGACCTGCTCAAGAGTCTGCTCTCCTCTGGTCTCTTTTTAGATGCTTTTCCCGGGACCCCTTATTCAAAGAAACCAGGGAGCAAAATTGGAAATTTTCTGTCTGTCAGAGAGTGACTCAGTCATAGGTGATAAAATGCCTGCCAAAAAAAGAGAAAAATTAAAGTACAAATGCTTGAGTTAGAAACGTTTGGTCTGAGTTTCTACAAACAAATCCTTGGTTTTTCTATAGAGAGGTTCTTTGACCTAGAGCTGTGTCAGAGAGCTTTGAATAACAACACATGGAGATAGGAAGTTAGTGTAGGGTAAAAATCAGAACTCAGTTCAGGTTTGAAATCCCACCAATCACTGAGCCCCAAATCCCACAAATCCCTGGGCACAAAAGCCCATCAATCCCTGGGTTTGGTTTGAAGTCTCAGCAGCCTCCACCTGAGAGAGCCTGGAAAACTTTCCTCTCAAGATACTCTGTACAATTCCCTCTCCTACTCAGTTCCCTGCTGTGTCCTCCTGAGCACAGGCTGCCACCCTCCCGAGTTCTCCCCCGACCCAACCAAACACATGTGAGATTTGTCAACCAGTGTGACTTTGTGGTATTCCTTAGCTCCAGACTGCCAGGAAACCTTCCCCTCAGAACTGTACCGCTTAGAGAGGGGAACCGCTCCCCTCAAAGTTATAACACTGGGGAAGCACTACTCCTCAGCGCTGTAAAACTTGTATTGTTGAAGCCTTTTTTCTCAGAACTGTAGCCGGGTCTGGAATGGATGTTTCTTGTCTGAATCTTTCTGTCCTGTTATTACAGCTATAATTGGTGTCTGCCTTGGGGGAGAGAAGATACTTAAGCTTTTCTATTGGCAGCTAGAGATAGGGAGGATGGAAAAAAAGAACGAGGAAATCAAGATGACATCGATATAAACTCTTGCTGTGCCATAAAAATAGAAGCATCTGACAAGGAGGAAGAAGTCAGTAAGGCACCTAAAAGGTGCTTGGAGTGAAGATGTCCTTTCCATGCCAACTTTATACCCATCCTTGAATACACTGAGGTGAAGAATCTCAGCTGTTAGCACATTCAGATCCCTTTTCACAGCTTTGTGCAAGTCATAGTGATGGCTGGCTGAATAAGAAACCCAAGGTCTCAGATTTTGCAGTGAATGTAAATCTTATCCCACAGAGACTTTAGCATGCTATCTACAGGAACTTAAAACAATCCAGTAGTTTCAGGATGCTTGTTGAGATGAAAGATGTTGATCTCGATATGTAATGCAATTATTAAAATTCATGGTCATAAATTTAAATATGCCAGATGATTATAAGCAGCTGGCCCAAGTATGTACTAGCCCTCAGACTTTTTTAAGTGGTAAGCTCATAATTATGATCAATATGAACTTCAGCTGAAAGAAATCAAAACTCAGGTGTACCATTGAATATAAGTGTGTTACATGGGGAAGGAGCATCATCTGCTGAGCACCTCATCACCTGCTAAGCAGGCGCCTGTACTTCCTCAGTATTTAGACCAATTTCATCTAAAAGCTTTGGGAGGCTGTATTCTCTTCAGGGGCACACATTTTGAAGATTTAAGGCAGGAACCTACTGAGTTTTTTACTAACTTTCTGGCTAGAGTACACATTTCTATGTAATGAAAAGTGCAGCATTCTGCAGCAGCTAGCATGCTGTGGTACCAGCTTGCTTTGATGGAGGCACAGCAGAGATACACAAGGTGCTCAGTCTGATAAATAATGCCCCCCTGGATGAATGGATCCTGGCAGGTAAAGGAGACTCAGACATATGCTGGCAATATTCACAGAGGTTCTTGCAGCAGCCCTAAAGTTTTATGACCCACATCAGTGAAGAAAAGCTGGCAGTCCTCACATATTGTCTCAAGAGAGAGGAAGAACCTCAGCTACTTGAGTCTAGAATAAAAGACTTTTGTGTATTCCATGGATCCTTTGCTGCCTTTGAATAATTTTGTCTACAATGGAAAATCAGCACACTACTGGGCTCCTTAAAATCCCCAAAGTCAAGCTGTATTGGAGTCTGAAACGACTCAGAGAACAAATTGATAAAAACAGAGTGGGCAATCTGAGTCTGAATAAGGCTTACCCTCCACATCTTATTCATATGGCATCATTTACTTTGAAATTGTTTTTAAAAGATGACAAGGGAAATACTGCAGCTCATAAATATTGGACACCTTTGTCAGGGCCTATGAGGTTACTTCTGATGTTCAGAAAAGATGTAGTTACAAACCCCATTACTTATCATTGGGAGATATTTCACTTGTGTCTTTCCAGATAATGGCCTGCAGCCTATACTGGATCCCCATCTAGCTCACCAGACCTTGGACAGCTGATACAAGCAATGAAGCAGATAAAAACTAGCTGTCACAAAAGATGGACTAGTCCTGCTTAGGTGTTTGTTTACTACGCTGACTCTAAATAGTGGCAATGCTGAAAGTCACTGGGCATTGGTGCCCAGCCCTCCCTTGTTATGGAGGATGATTTCTTTTTTTTTTTAATTTTTTTTTTGATTTATTTATTTATTATGCATACAGTTTTACAGAAGAGGGCGCCAGACCTCATCATAGATGGTTGTGAGCCACCATGTGGTTTTGCTGGGAATTGAACTCAGGACCTCTGGAAGAACAGTCAGTGCTCTTAACCTCTGAGCCATCTCTCCAGCACCATGGAGGATGATTTCTAAAGGACCTTGACCTTAGCTGTTTGCTAATGACTACAGCCAATTTCCTGATATGTGTCCTATAAGAAAAAGATTCTAAAATTTGGAATGATACCATTCCCATGCCCAGATACCCTCTCTACTTTTATAGCCATTATAATATATTTATATATTCTATTATCTTTTTAGTTATAATATATAGGTTGGCACATTCTGCTCATTGATCAGGAGGCTCTGATCTCAGGAAAGCAAAATGATATGTAGAGGGAAACTGTAGGAGATATGTCTGTGACCTGGTGATTAGCCTTCCTGGCACACTGAGCTAATTTAGAAGCATGTCACACCGTGCACCTGAATATTCCCAGAAGTCAGACCACTGAATTCTGAAGTAGTGTGAGTAGCTGGGAGCTGGCCTGATGTCCAGTCTACACTCTTTCAAACTCATTTTATATACTTTGATCTCACAACTCCAGAGACTGAACTTGTTCTGTTTCTGTGAGTTCAAGGCTACATGCCTTTAATCCTAACCTGGATGGGATAGGGTACATAAGGGTTTGTAGAAACTCAGAGAGAATAGGAGCGACTGGAAGAAGCAACCAGGAGCCAGGCTGAGAAAGTTGCAAGACAGCTGGGTGAGAATTGATTGTGGTGCTTCCTCTCTCTGATATTTCACCCTTTCCCCCATATTGGCCCTGAGTCTCATTTAAGATGCTACACTTATATGTGTCACAACCTCCGAGGCATAAGGAAGACCTTCAAGTACATAAAGATATCTCTCTAGAGGGGGTAGTATGTTCAGAGGCTTAGAAGCAGCATCCCTGGGAGAAGGCATAAATGATTCAGAAGAGATTTTTCATCAATCCAATATCCCATATTATACAAATATTAAAAGTGTCTCAAGTGTGCAACAGGTAGAGATGAAAGCCAAAGGTGGCACAGCAGCCTCATAAGGCTCAGCTCTGCTGGATCTTTGTCAAGCAGCTGTGCTGGCTTTATGACTTTGCTGTTCCATTCAGATATGGCTGTGTCAGGCCCTCATGCTTACATACCAAGCACTTACTCATTGAACCTTGAACTCTCTCTCTAGCCCTAGAGCTCTTTAGTATTACTGTTTTTAGTTATTGTGCACTAATATTTATTTATATATCTTTATGGTATTGGAGTTCTCAAAAGCTTGAAGCAAAAGGTTGCAAATGCTAGGGCAAGCTGTACTACATACATACATATATACTGTCATTGAGCCCATCTCGGTGATAATAAAAATGTATTGAATCATTTCTGCTAATTAAAAATTATGAGACTTTCTGTAACTGGACTTCTTTTTCCCCACTCAGAATGTTCCTGAAGGGTGTAAGTCTCACTATATACTACTTTTGCTTAAATTAGTGCCTTAGAGAAAAAGTCTAAAAAGATTTTTGTTATCCAGCTCTTCATCCATACATTTCCTGATTTTATACACACACACACACACACACACACACCACAAACATATATATTCTCCAGGGGCAGGGGTCAATCCAATATGTTTCTTTCATCTAAAGATTTTTTTCTTCCATATCTTCTAGTGGTAAATATATTTAGGCCCTTATTTTTCTGAAGATTTGCTTTGATGTGAAGGATATGAACTTAGGTGAGCCGTTTTCCCTCTTATAGTCTGAGCCTCCTGAAAAATCCTTCCTGGGCCTTTGGATTCCTGTGGCTTTCAAGTAGCCTTATAGTTCTGCCAATGTTCTCTTTTATTTCTCAGCATTTTGTGAGGCACCTCTTCCTTTTGCTTTCTTTTCTATTTAAAGTGTTTTTTAAACATTTGGATTTGAAGTCATCTGATCAAGTTTGTATTTAAGCTCTTTGCATATATAAGTTTTCATCAAAATTATGTAAGTTTATAAATCAGCCCACAGTTGCTCATCCTCACGCACTTGATCTAGTCTCAAGGCAATAGCCACTTTTTAGTCTTTATCTTTGCTTTAGTTTGGATAATTTCTGAAGCTTTGTTATCTTCTATTTCGTTGGCCTATGGTTTTGTCTCTGTGCTAATATTTTAGTAAAAATGTTAACATTCAATTAATTTTTGTTTCTAACAGTTCTTTTTAATTCTTTTAGAAATTCTTTATTCTTGTATTCATGTTCCCTGTTTATTACTGAATTCTTAAGCTTGGTAATGCTTTTAGAAAATACTTCAGTTTATTTTGTCTAATCTATTTCTTTTCACATTTATGTCTGTGAGATTCCATTTCCTCATTTTTTGCAAAAACACTGTGCTGTGTCTTGAGCAAAGCAGTATTTCCTTACCAGCTAATATCTGGAATTGGTAGCTGTTGTAGAATATTATTTTAAGGTGTGTTACTTTTGTTTATGCTACTTGTATAAGTCTGTGATCTGTGTTACTTTTCTTATCTAAAACACCTGATGGTCTAAGAACTGAACGGCCAATAGCAAGGCAAGAGAAAGGATAGGCGGGGCTGGCAGGCAGAGAGAATATGTACAAGGAGAAGTCTTGGTGGAGAAAGAGAGCTAGGAGCCAGAAAGGAAGAGGATACCAGGGCCAACCACCAGCTCCACAGCAAGCCACTGAGTAAGAGAGAAAGCAAAATGACAGCAATAAAAGTAAAAGCTTAGTTTTAAGACAAAATATATTTTAAAACCAGTAAGGTTAGTATTGTTAGCACAAGAATACCATTTACTAAAACAAGAAATCTATTAAAGTGATTCACAGTATTGAATGAGGCTGTTTTTCTGCAAGGCTTTCCACAACATCCATTCCTCATATATCAGGTAACTTTGTGGTAAAAGTTTCCTTGATTTCTTGCTGAAAATCAAAAATCATTTGAGAAGAACTAGGGTGACCCACCTAATGCATCTTAACCTTTCCAAGTCATACTTGCATTTATTAAACTTTAAAGGTATAATACAATAAGATATAGCATTCCAATCCCGTTTTAATTTTATCTGCTGCTTTAAGATTTCTAACTGATCTCCCAACAATATGACAGTTTGTCTTAAACCAGCTAGCCCACTATCTCATTATCTATTTTATTTTGTTCAGTTCAATGTTTGCCAGTCTCTGACTAACTCAATAGTTTGAATTTCTTTATAAAATGCCACTCCAGCTGTTACAGAAGTAGCCATTAATGCAATAATTCCAATAATAACTGCAATTAACAGTCCAGCCATTTGATGTATTCTTTTTAATATTCTTTCAGTGAGTTTCTGTGCTAGGATCTTTACAGGAGAGTCCTGACATGGTTTTGGTAACCTCACCAGTATCCAGATTGCTACCCTTGTTCTAAGAATGTGTAAACTTTTAGAGGTTAAGTTTAAAGATATACTAGAATTAACATAAGCAGGAAGGGTACAGTGATCACAAGTGATACTGTAATTGTTAGGGTACCATTGTACAGGTCACTTTAGTAGCAAGTCAAGTAATGGTCACATGCCACAAAAGGATGGCTTTGGTTTAGTCTAAAGGGCAGTGTATATACTTATCATTTTTAATGTTTAGCTTTCCTTCCCATGCTTTAAGAGGATGGGTAGCACTTGGGAATTTCCACAAGCTACTCTGAATGGAATTGCTGAGTAGCAAGAGAAGCCTTGAGGTTTCAACTCCATGCCACTGGATTGGTTAATAGAAGCACTAATTTCTACAGTTCCATTCAAAGTATACCACTTCTATCTTAACTCTGAGTGAGTGTATTTTCCTTGAGGAAAGCCATAAGGGCTCCAGTCCATGGCATCTCCTTGGAAGATTTTAATTAGCCCTTGAAGTTTCTTTCTTTTGCACTGTTGCCAATGCACTCAGTTCATGAAAACCTTTGGGGATCAGCTCGCAGGGTCCACAACAAAGATGAAGCTAGCAGCTGGCAGATGTGCCGGAATATCAGTGAATATGCTCACACTGCTCCCCTTAGATCATCACCTTTATTGGCAGGACAACTCCGACAATGCAAACACAGACTTATATGCAGGCAGTCATTCCTCGGCAAGGCAGTGTGGGCCTTGAATTTCTCAGGGTCCCAGAGGGAAGTGGTAAGATTCATACCTGGGGCAGTAGCTGCCAGCTTTCATTTATGGCACAAGGTGGGAGTATCTAGTATAAATTTTCCTTGTGCGGGTCAACTAAAGATTAAATCATCAAAACAATCTAAATGGGGGAAATTGTGTGTTCCAACTACATTTCTAAATGTGGCTAGGTATAAGATTAAAAGTTTATTGATCAGCAAAAAAAAAAAAAATGTATAAAGTAAAATCTCCGTGTGGTTTTTATTAGGTCCCTGTGCCACCACTTTTCTGGCTGGTGGGGTGTCTTTGGTTGCCAAAGTGACCTGTATAAGCAGTGAAGGGTGCTGCTTTTGTTCTGCTGTAGCTAAGAAGTTGTTAAAAGGGATCTTTAGATCTAAATGTTTGCACCTAAGCTGTGGACCAAAGAGAGCATAAAGACCAATTTGTACAAGAAATGGAACCTGTTACCTTCTAGCCATTCTGGTAGCTGTGGTGCAGCTCTCCAGAGCAAATGTTTGCTTTTAAACCTGTAACTAAGGGTTGGCTAATTACCTTTTCACTATATCACAAACAATAAATCTTTCAGCTAAGATCTTGTATTAATGAACCCAGGTGTTAGTATAGGCAGTTAAGGGTTTAAGATTAGTGGTGTTAGTTAGCTCCGGATAGTTTTCTTAGCTGTAGAGGAGGTGATCTCAGGGCACACCAGCATTTCATCTATCTGTAGGTGTTCTTGGATGTCTGAAAAATGTTTCAAATGAAATACTTTGTCCAAGGGCTGACTCTGTTCAGGTGTCTACTAATAAAGATAACTGCAGGGAAGCAGACATTGAGTCTGCTCTGGGCAGAGGAACAAAATGGACCTGATTTGTGAGGCGATCTGGTCTGTGTGACTGTTTTCACACAGCTAAGGAAAGTTGTCCATGTACCCCAGAAGTGTGGGGAAAATTGTGTCCAGTGAATGATCAGTCACACTGCTAGAAGTTTTTGTGAAATGAATCCCAAGGAACTCACAAATGGGAAAATTAGTTACACACAAGAAAGTCATTTCAGGAAACAGCTAACACATTCATAAGCAATTAACACCAAAACTCCCTGAGTTTTTGGCTTTCTTTCCACTAAGGCCCTTGGCTATGATGGGCCAGCCTTGTGGGCACCAGCTGAGTTCCTACTTAATATTTCTAAGGCTTGTCGCATCCAGTCAGACTCCTTGTTGGTAACCCTCATCTCACAGTACAGTAGATTTATGGAACTCATAGCATTAATCTCCTGTCCTTTGAATCCAGATGCATAGCGCATGTAAAACTTATTTTGATAATCTTTGGTAGTATTAACTATGAATTGCCATATTTGAATGGATATATTTAGACACTGAATTACTGAATTTTATTTTCCATACAAATAAGAATTCTTTGTCCTCCCACAATGTAATTGTTAATCTCTTTACCGTCCTCCATTGACTGAGCAGGACTTCAGATGTCGTAAGGACCAGGTAGCGAAGAAGATTCATTAACCACCACAGGAATATTCATATTTCCCCCAATTTACTGATAAGTTAATTGGGAAATTAGGAATAAAGGCCCAATAATTATAGCCCATCCCTTTTACATGAACCCTTACCCCCAAAAGCATGACAAGAAATAAGTTTGTAATACTTAGAGGTTTCTGAATCACACAGATTACCACCTCTCCTTTGTCACACAAATTTTTAAGATGTCCCCAGGTGGAAAGATTAGCTGCTTGCTCCAAAGGCCTCCTGTGTCTTTTCTTTAAGAGTCATCTCCACAGCTGCACCATCCAGGAGATTTCTCTTGCTTATGTGGGATTTTTATCAATTTTGATGGGATACACATTCTTTTATCTCCTGTGGAAATATAAGCATAACCCTGACCCCATCATAACACCTCCCCGCTTGTCCACATAGATGCCATGGCATCCTTGTAGTTCACAAGCTGGTTTAATTCAGCCATTTTTTCCTATAGTTCAATCCCTTTCAGCAGCTGTTTTCTCTGTTTTATTAATGTTTAAAAATTTTGAGTTAGTAAGGAATTATGCAGACTGTCCGTCCCTAAGGGTTCTCATATCCCCCTTCTGATTAGCAAGCATCTCCTTTAGAGTGTGATTAAATCTTTCAACAATAGCTTGCCCTGTAAGATTATATAGTATCCCTATAATGTGTTTTAACTTGTAATATGCAAATAAGTGTTTCATTTTACTGGAAACATAAGCTGGGGGCATTGTCAGTTTTAACTTGTATTGGTATGCCCATTACAGCCACTGTTTCTAATAAGTGTGTAATTATAGAATCAGCCTTTTCAGACCTTAATGTAGATACCCATTGAAACCCTGAGTATGTATCAATGATATGATGAATATATTTTAATTTCCCAGATTCTGCTAAGTGAAATACATTTATTTGCCAAATTTTATTTCTTTGTGTACCTTTAGGATTAGTTCCTACAGATAAAAGAACTTGATTATTCAGGTTTTTATATACATATGTACATATGTAAATTTTTTAGTTTGTTGCCAAGTAATAATTTTTTTTCTTTAAGCCCCTACTATTAACATGGTATTTCTTAGGAAATTTTGTGGCTTTCAACACATTTCCTATTTTTCAATCTTTTTATTTCCTTTGTCGAAGTCCAGGTGACCCAGTATGAGATCAGATGGGAATAATAACTCTATTCTGAGTAGCTCAGTTATTTAAAAACTGTCTTATATAGGGTGAATGTATCTGATATGTCACCACTGCTTTTTAAAATCTTTTCAAAGATCTGCCATGTTTTTAGGTCTCCAGTTAATCTGAACATAAATATTTGCAAGTGTTTGCTGCACAGTAACTGGGAACAACTGTGGGGGAGCTATGACCCTAGACAGCCATTCCTTAATTTCATCATAAGATGGTGACAGCTGTCCATAATTAAATATTCCCTTTTTCCAACTGGGGAAATTTCTTTTCTTTCCACACTTTTTATCGGGACAAGTTTCCTTTTGATTTTTTTCTCTTTCCTTTCCTGCTGTTGGGAAGATTTCCTCTCTTTATCTCCTTTCCTTTTTTGTCTGCTGGGAAGTTTTTTTTTTTCTTTCAGAATAGAGTTATTCCATGAGATTGGAAGGACCTCATGACAGCTATACTAGAAGCTGGTCCTCAACTACAATGGCTTCCCTGTGAAGAGAGGAAGCATCAGCCATGGAACAGCATAATCAGACTAGAGGGACCAACACCAAGATGGTGTTTAAGCTAAATGACCTGTATGCCTTTGACCTCAGTCAAGATGGTGCCTGACCTCATGGTCACATTTTTTACCCCAAGACAAATGAACCACATAAGAAACACATAAACTCAAGCATTCAAAAATTCGTCAGAAACACAGTCAGGCCATCATGTGATTCCTCTGCTGTCAACTAAATGCCCCATGTAATTAAAGGATTGTGCATGCTGACGGCAGGTGAGTGTGGGAGATTGGTGAACTTACAGCTAGTATGATCTCTGCACACGGGCTTCATCGAGAAGACAGAGAAGGGACTTGACTTTTGAACTGCATGCTGTGTAGTCCCCAAGCAGTCGGTGTGAGCAGTAGAAGATTATAGCTGGAGGCCTACTTGTCACTCTTTGAAGCTTTTCCCTACAACAGCAGCTAAACTAGGCTTCTTGAATTCTTACACTTTTTTCCTTAGTGCATTCTCAAGTTTTTGAACTCTGCTCAGGCTCCCCTTCATAGCTTATAGCATAGTAAGGAAACTTCTTCTAGGCAGCCTAAGGGATCAAGTTTACTTATCCTACCTGGAAAAAACATGCCATATTTTCTACTGTTTAATTTCTGGAATGTAACTTTAAATATTTTTTCCTATCTTCTCTGTATTTATACTTTTTGTAGTTCTCTATATTTTTTAAAACAAAGTTTCTTGTTCCCCACTGTACACACCACCTTCCAAACTGTAAATAGCTGACCAGTTGCATTACTCATACTAATTGAATAGTTATAAATATTTTAGGAAACAGCCATTATTCCATTTTCAAATCAAACAGACATTACTTACATAGCAAAGCATAATTTTACCAACAGCAGATATAGTTACTGTTTATTTTATATGTCAACAGAACTTCATTTCAGTGATGAACTTTGATTTTAAATGGCAATTTTATTTATCAACCCAGGTCATCATTAATCTAGAAAGGATGTTATCCTATTCTCCTATGATTGAAACATAGCTCCCAATGTTTAAGTAAGCTATACGCCAAATTGCAACAGTTTAAACACAAATATATTTTCAAAATCTTTATATATTATTTAAGATACCAGTTTACCACAAAAAGAAAACAATGATGAGCTGTAAACTTAATAAAATTTAGAAGGTCACAGCCTGGATGTTGAATGCAAGCTATGAGTTTATTTTTCAGAATGGCAGAGCACTCCTTTATTCTTTAGATGGAATCAAGCCATGACCCGTTGTTCAATGTCAGAAGTCCACATACTTGGTCTGGAGAATGGTTTCTTCTAGAAGACTTCACTAGGTTGACCACTAGGTAGGAGTAGAATACACAGTTAAAAAGGAAAAGCAATTAAAATTTATGTAAGAAAAATTTATATCAACTATCAATAATATCACTCTATGCAATCAGTATTGCATACAGCAGTCTATAATAGCACAAAGGACATTCTTCAGTGTGTAAATCAGTCACTACAAGACATCTAGAAAATGACATAGTTTTCCTTGATACAAAATGAGTTGGACCAGTGAGATGACTCAGCAGATAGCTTGACATCTTGAGCTTGATGCACATGACGGAAGGAGAGAATAGACTTCTGCAAGGTCATGTCTTCTGCCTTCCACATATATACCTTGGCACATGCATGGTCATCCAGATGCATTTGCTTCATGAAAACAAATCAATGTAATTTTCACATTTAAAACTGTATTATCAAGAAATAAAGCATGCAGTGAAACCTTGAATGTGTACTACTAAGTGAAAAGAACCACTCTTAAAAGCTACATGCTGGGTGATTTCTACTACATGACAATTTGATAAGAACAAAGTATAGAAATGGTGGAAGATCAGTGATTGCTTGGGTTTTGAGGGAAGAATGGACCAGCTAGATGGAATGCAGAGAATATTATATTGTATATAAAACTAATAAACTAGCTAAAATTTTAAGTTGGAACATAACCATATCTTGAAGGCTGCCAGGGCTCACAAGTCAGCAGAAAATAGGTTTTTTAAAAAACTGGATTTTCAAGCTGTCAAAAGTAAGTCTGACATTGTAGGAGAGTGACAGCTGTCTTCAGATGATACTCAGGGGACTGTCAAGTAGGAAAGCCATCAGACCTCTTCTGAGCCACAAAATGCGTAGTTTAATGGCATTGTCAGAGCCTCCTATATGATAGCCTGCATTCTGAATGCATT
Organism: Sigmodon hispidus; assembly: GCA_004025045.1. Taxonomy (NCBI): domain Eukaryota; kingdom Metazoa; phylum Chordata; class Mammalia; order Rodentia; family Cricetidae; genus Sigmodon; species Sigmodon hispidus. Next base: position 108,895 of record PVIH01002906.1, read on the forward strand.
TAAATTTCAAAAAACATATATGAAGGGCCTGAGATAACTCAAGAGTTTACAGTTCTAGCTCTTGGATTCCCTGTACCCCTGTTAGAAGCGCACACCACCTGTAACTTCAGGGGACATGACAGCCTCTTCTGTCCTCTGTGGGGACATGGACACACATGGAATTTATTCACACAGACATACACATATAAAGGAATATATATACATGTTTATATTTATGCATACATACACACACATATATATTGCAAATCAGAATTTTTAACATTTCAAGCATTAATTATAAGCTAAATATTTTTGGGATGTTTTGTAAATCATTTTTAAAATAATGAAACCTAAGTATTTAAACAAATAAGCTCAGACAAAACAATAAGCAGACAGTATGCCTTCAGAGATCAGACTCTATGTTCTGATCAATGAGAATTTGGTGAGAGGAATTTTAAGGTTCTTTCCCTAGAATGGCATTACAGATCCTTCCAGAGAAAGTTACAGGGAGATCAGATGCATTAAGAATGAAGATGCAAGTAGCATGTGAGGGCTGTCCATTTCTGTGGGAGCTGCACACTTACCAGGATTCCCGGGTCTGGAATGGGGTTAGGCCTTGCAAACCTTTTTCCCAGTCTCCTCTTCTCTTTCCTTAGGTTTTGCATATAGTGGATACGGTTATGAAGAGACTTAAAAAAAATGAAAACAAAACCAAAAAACAAATAGAACCTTTCAGAACATATGAAGCTAACATGTAATTTATTTTTGGTTTGTGTCGATGAAAATGATCAGAGCAACACACACTCTTCTTAGGCAATAGAGGTAAGGGAGAATCACAAAACAAAACCTAAATCTATCTTTAAATTGACCCACACTGTAGCATTAGGAGGGCTGCCAGAGGCTCTGCCTTGTTTACCCTGGATTCCCACATTAATACTACACATGGTATTAATGCACATTAATTAACATGAATTCATTAAAATATGAATGTTTCTATAAAGATTTTTGGTCATATATTTTCAATTTTATTTTAAATATAAGTTCATTGAAAATGATCAAATGAATAGTCTTATTACACATTTCATTTCACATACCCCATATCTATGGAAGAGTGGGTCTACTTTTTAATCTGGCTCCCAAATTCAGCCTTTCATGGCACCATTGCATGGCATCTATGAGTACTATAGGCCCATAGGATGAAAACTGAGTGCTTTGAAGAGGATGGCATGCACTGGAGAGAGAACTGCTGATGCAGGAGTCAGCATGATACTCTGTACAGAGGCAGGGGTTCAAATCAATGAAAAGCTGGTTTTTCCCATGATTCAAACTGAGCAAGAAATCAGAAGATCCTCTTGTGAGTGTGGAGGAGACCTGCAGTAACACTGTTCATTGTAGCACAATGTTGAACCAACTCAATGTCACAAACAAAAGAAAGATGAAGTGTAATTTGTTTCACAATGAAACATTTAGCCAGAATGAAAATGAAGGAACAACAATTAAACATAGCATTCACTAAGAAAACAATATTGAGTTTTGTGACTCTCATACTTATAAGATCCAAGTAAATGTCACCAATGCACTTAAAGAGGAACACACATGGCAATATGTTAAAAGAAATTGGCTAGAAAAAATATTTGAAATTATGCTTATGTTTTTAAGAGATTCAAGGAACAAAAACAGAGATAGCTTCTAGGCAAATTTGGGAATACACAATGTTTCAAATTCTTAAGGGTAAGATCTTTTTTATTACTCTTTTATAATTCATTTATGCTGCACACATATACATATAATTAGGATACATATATCCTAATCAAGATCTTTTTTTTTTTTTTATAGTAGTCACAGGACCCCAAGGGTCTGAAGGATGCATTGAAGAGGTGTCTAATTAATGATCACCATACATGCAGGAATAAGTTAAAAAAAAAAAAGTTGAAATTTACCTGCCTGGCAGTAACATCTGAAGGATGGTGCCTTCGTGGTCCTTCCTACATAATATTGAAAAATAAACACCAAGTCAGGATAAAGCAGAAGACAGCCATTTCTTTAAAGTTTGTGTTATGGGTATCATTGTACACAAAAGACAAGAGAAAGAGCCATCAAACATAACTGAAAGAGGGTTGAGAACTGGCTGTGAGCTACATTACGGGGGACAGGCTGAGTGCTGGGTTCACTTCAGAAAGAAAAAGATGTCAAAAGAAGTTTCTAAAAGTGTCACAATTTCATTGGCATGTAAATTCTGAGCTGCCACCCATGGAAGAGCGAGTCTACTTTTTAATCTGGTTCCCCAATCTAGGAAACTGGAGCTATTCAAGTCATGGGGACACAGAGCAGTGGGTGGCCTTCACGGGTCTCCTACCTCTTGCACTCATAAAGTGTATCTTCAAACTTCTCTTCCCAACTTTAGTCAAACTATAACCTTAAACCTTGAAGGTTCTAGTTTAAATCGCTGCTCCACATCTCAGTATTGAGAGCTTGACTGTGCCTTATGCTCCTTATTTCTGCAAACCCCACCCCTGAGTCAACAGAGTTGATAAGTCAAGTCCAAGTCAAGCAAGCACTGTGGTGTGTTTTATTTCCTCCTGGAGAGTCTTCCTAGTAGCCTAGGATCTCGTCTCTTTCTCTCAAAAATTTTAAAGCCCAGTTTGTCTTCATGTTGAAACCTTGGATGGCTGCAGCTAACTGTTTGGGGTGCAAACCTAGGCTAAGGTTGGCTAGAACAGGGTAAAAGACCTCAGAGTACTCACTGGGTAGACTTGGGCAGGCTCCTCATCCCTAACACGCTCCAGGCACATGCTGCAGAGGTTTAGGGTGCCCTAGGCACCTACTGCCTAAAGATGGGGCTACTCATGTCCCTCAAGCCCTGTCCTAACCTATCATCATAATTCTCTTTATTTTCTCAGCTTGAGCCCCGCCCTTTTCCTAAACCCAGTGCCAAGGAGGCTGAAGTACAGCTTCTGCCTGTCTACAAAACCTCAGATTGCTGTAACAGACTCTCTGTTCTGATTCTAAATTCTAACTACTCATTCTTTCTCATCATGATTTCTAGCTGAACCAGACCAGCTCTCTACCTTCTGACCCTATATGGCTTTCAGTGGAAAGTGGCAGGGACGAGGAGCGGGGATTGTATATGGCTGTATTACACTCCGGCTTTGTGCTGAATCCTCAGCACAGTTCTCCACTTTATTTTGGCTTGCTGGGCATTTTCTGTTGTGGTCCTGCCTCATCTGATTTTGGGTCCTAAGACATGGCTGAGCGCATGAATACGAAGAAAAGTCTGACCACCAGTTGAGTTTCACACAAGTGGCAGCCCCAGATAGTTCAAGCTGCTTTGTTTATATTTCAAAAACAAACATGTGTTTCTCAACTTTTAAATCAAAAACAACACTCAGTATTTTGCTAGTTTGGCTAAATATGGAGCCAGGCACATTCTGTCCTTACAAAGCTAACTGGTGATATAGTCACACATTCTCAAGAACAGCAAAATTGTTCAAAACTTAACAAAACACATTCACAGAAATAGGGGTGATTTGCCATAAGTTGCTTTTATACAGTTAGCTTGTGTTTCTCTAACTGTTCCCTTGCCCTGCCACACTATAAAAGGCAAACTTAGATAAGGCCCTCTTTTTTCCATCAGGCTACACCATTCTTAATGTTTTTCTTTTCCCCAATTGGGAGACATAGTCACTGTCCTTTGTCGCTGCCTCATATGTGCCCATTAACTTTTATTGCCTCTGATCCTGTCAGCACTGCATCAGAAAAGTTCCTAGAGTCTGGAGTATTTCAGTTCCCAAAAATATTGTAGGGGAAAATATTTGAGGAAATAATGGGGTTTCTGGGAGTGGTTACATCTGTTCCCTGCATATCTGAAAGTGAAACTAGAAGCAGCAATGTTATTAGAAGACAGCATGCAGGCCACATGGACCAGGTCCACTGGTTCTTGCCACGTGAAAGCCCATCTCCAAGGTCTTTGCCTTACTGGACAAGTGTTCATCTGCTAATCTGAAACCAGGCCATTGGGAATCCAACAATTTCTATTTGTGCTATGCAATATTCTCCCCAAACTGCTCATTCTAGTATTTTTCTTAGTTGTTGTGACAAACACCAATAATGATCTGAATGAAAATGGCCCTCATAGATGGATATGTGTGCCTGTTTAGTTCCCAAACTGAGGAACTCTTTGGGGATGCTTAGGGTATGTGCCCTTGTAGGAGGAAGTATGTCAGTGGGTGTCTTACTTAGGGTTTCTGTTGCTGTGATGAAACACCATGACCAAAAAGCAAGTTGTCCAGGAAAGGGTTTTTTTTGTTTTTTTGGTTTTTGGCTTACATTTCTACATTGTAGTCTATCATCTAAAGAAGCCAGGGATAGGAACCCGGAGGTAGGAGCTGGTACAGATGTCATAGAGGGATGCTTCTTACTAGGTTGCTCACTGTGGATTGTTAAGCCTGCTTTCTTATTGAATGTAGGGCTGCCATCCTAGGGATAGCATCACCCATAATGTGCTGAGCTCTCCCCCATCAACAACGAATTAAGAAAATGCCCTGCAGCTGAATTTTATAGAGGCATTTTCTCAACTCCTTTCAAGGAGCTCTAGCTTGTGTCATGTTGACGTAGATCTAGCCAGGACACTGTGGGGTTGGCTTTGAGATTTCAAAAGCCAATAGCAGACACACTGTCTTTCTCTGCCCAATGCCGGTGGATCAGGATGTACAGCACCCCACTATTTCTCTGGTGTTATTCTTGCCTGCCTGCTCCCACACTTTTTGGCATGATGATGATGAACTAAGACTCTGAAACTGTAAGCAAGTTCCCAATTAAATGATTTCTTTTATACGAGTTGCCTTGGTCATAATGTCTCTACATAGCAATAGAACAGGAATCTGGCACTCCATGATTAAAAGCAACTTGGGGAAGAAAAGGCTTATTCATTTAAACTTCCATATTACAACCCATCAATTGAGGGATATCAGAACAGAAACTCTAGGCAGGAACCTAGAGACAGAAACCAAAGCCTGGGGGAATACTGCTTACTGGGTTGTTCCCTGGCTCTTGTTCAGTCTACATTCTTCCAGGGTCACTCTCCCAGGCATGCTACAGCAAGATAATTTCACACTGACTTTGCTATATAGAGCAGCCCTATAGAAGCAGTTTTCCCACTGAAGTTCCCCTTCCCGGGTTACTTTAGGCTGTGTCAAGTTGACAATAGAACCTTAAGCAGCACATTGTCTGTCTCTGTTGCAGTCTCTGAACCCCCACCTAGTTCCATCCCTAGCAGAACAGAAGAAACATCACATAGGCAATGAGAAGTCCATTGTGCCCAACAGGAGTAGAACTGTCTATACTTCGAAACAGATCAGTTGTTTAGACATGTCAAGGGAGTAAGTGCCTGCTGGTTAGTCTTCTCTGGGAAGAGACGCAGTGGTATGCTGAATATTGTACCTGAGGTTCACAGTGAGCAAGCAGGTGGGAGTCAGTTTTAGTATATGTGCTGCTTATTGCTCCGGGCCCAGATTGGCACCACCTAACTTTCTTGCCATCTATGAACTTGTAACCTTAACCATGTCCTAATTATCCTTTTCCATGCAGTCCCATTGAAGCAGAAACACCGTTGGTCCTCTGTCTCAGGTGCATCTTCCCATTTCTGTTTCCCCGTCATGTCTGTCCAAGACTCTCCTCAGAGATTAGGTTGAACAGAAGGCTCAATTCTCTTCATTATCCTGTTTTTAAACACATAAAGCCCCATGCTCAGATCTCATCTTCACACTAACAGTGGATAAGACCCTTTTGAGTAATCTTATTTTTCTCCTCCTTTTTACCCCTCTGTCCTCCCTCCTTTTCTTTTTTTTTTTAAACTATTATTTATTTATTTATTTGCCTTGGTGTTTGCCTGGAACTGGAACTACAGACAGTTGTTAGCTGCCATGTGGGTGCTGGGAATCGAACCTGGGTCCTCTGGAAGAGCAGACGGTGCTCTTAACCACTGAGCCATCTCTCCAGCCCCCCTCCCTCCTTTTCTTTCTCCTTTTCCTCCTCCTCTCTTTCTTTCCATTCTTTCTTCCTCGATGGTGGCCTCGAACTCATTAGGTAACTGAGGAAAAGCTTGTGCTCAGATCCTCCTGCCTCTTCCTCCCAGTTGGGTTTCAAGGTATGAGCCACACCTGGTCTTGTGGCCCAGAGACTGAACCAGGAGCTCCATGCATGCTATACAAGCATTCTTCCACATGAGGTGCTACATTTCTTGCCCCTTAGCCTGTCTATTAAGGAAATAGTAATGACATTGGCCTGAAACTCTTGTTTCCTTTTCTTTGTATTCAGTTTAAGTTTTGACTTCTGCAAGCTGCTTCAGTCCTCAGCAAAGACTGGTTAATGTCTCAAAACATTCACTGAATCTCCTTCTGCCGTAGTCATTGTACTCTGCTTTGCATGGCCTTTGTAACATGTTAGTAACTGCTGAGAACTTCTCTTGGATGACAGGGCTTATAGAAAACAATCTTTCATAAGTATTGTGGTTGAAAATATCACTGACCCCCCTTTTATAATTAGATGTGTTCTCTTTCTGTGTTGATATTTCCTATTCATGAATAGGACATTGATAGATATATTACTAAGTTTTAGTATATTCTAAAATTATATAAGCCTACTTAGGGACTTTTTATTTTAGGCTATATGATGTGTTGAAATTTCTATGATTAACAGTTATAAGAATGGACCCCATGGAAAGTAATGTGCCAGCAGAGAAATGGCTTTGTCAGTGTTTGTCCTATGTGTTGCTCAGGGACTCATGTAAGAAAAGGGTTAGTGCTTTGGTACTGTAGTCCTTTATTAAAGTCTCCCCCTCCATGCTGGAAGCATACTCAGAATGTGGCATGTGACAGGCAACTACTTCACTACTGAGTGGGCTTTAATTTGAGCACAGTTTCTTAATTTTTTTTAAACAATTGTCACTGAATTCACATTTTATACTAGATTTATCTGTGAAGTTGGCAATCTTCAATTCACTCTACAAACCTTGTAAGAAATTGCCTATGTCTCTAGCTATTTTATGTTTCTATTTCTATCATCTTTTGGCATGGAATATTGCTGAATATATTAAATATTCTTTATTTACAATATAATTTGTCATATAAAGAATGTATGATATGATTTTTCTGGTTTTTGTATCTAGAGTTAGTTATGGAATCTAGGTTACAGATAATAGTGAAATGCATCTGCTTTGATCCAGCTCATTATTCTATCCTGTCTATGTGTGTGTTTTTCTGTGTAAATATGTTGTGTTTTCTGTGTGTACTTTTAAATGTTGAAGTTTTACATATATATATATATATATATATGCACAGAAGTGTGGACAGAAGTAATTTCAAGCATATTTATACACTCAGTCTGTACCTTTAAATTTTTTATAACCACTCCCTGAACATGCAGTCTGCTGATTCAGATAGACTGTCTAGCCAGTCAGGTTCTAGCATCTGGTGGCCTTAACCTCTTCAGTTTGTACTGTCACACTCAGCTTCTTATATATCTTCTGGGGATCTCAATTCCGGTTTCCATGGGAAGACGCTTTGCCCACTGAGCTTTCTCCCTACCCTAGAAGATGTTTCAGTTCTTCCTCTCCAGGTCACATGCTGACTGCTCAGTTTGCCATATCACATATCTGTAGGGACCAGAGATGGGTGATGTCCTCCTCTGGAGCACAGCTCAGAGAACTTCCTTTACTTTGACTGTAGTCAGTTTGCCTTTGGTTCACTGTTTACTTGGTTACATATTGAACCACTGTGTAATCTACTAATGGTCATTATGTGACAAGTATCTCATCCTTATCATAACAGATTATTTTCAGATATCTTGTTGAAACCTAGTCTTGCTTTATGATATACTCCATGTTAAAATACTGTTCCTTGATGTCATTGTAACATTGAAGATGATTTATATGAATTCTCAAATTTATATGGCACACAATGAGAGAAAGGAAATGCAAAAAAGATGGGATGGAAGTAAGAGTTTTGATGGATTTCTGTACTTATTACTTGCTCACAGAGATGATGTGATGCTAAAGACAGACCACAGGTAGATGACTTAATTAAAGTGGCAATTAACCCTCTGCAGAGAAGACTATTCTGAATTTCAGAACCTAGCTTTCATTTCTGTAAGCTAAAACCAAACAAAGGTGGAATTAACAAAGAATTAGGAGTCTGCTAGTGTTGAGTCCTTCATTCTGCCTGTGGTATGACTTCAGCGCTATGTATGTACGTGTATGTATGTACACGGTATGTACAGCGTGTGTATATTAGTACGCATTGGGGGGTTCGTGTGGGATAAGCCTTGACCTGAGGGTTGGCAGTGCTTCAGAGCTACTGTCTTCTGTGGGACATCACAGTGTCTGATACTTTATACTCATGGGAAGTTTTGAGTGTTTATGTGACAAATTTGGACTAATTTAAAGATGCTTTTGCTATGTATTTTAATACATATTATTTTACTTAAAATTTTTATATTTTAAATATATAATTTAACCAAGTCTTACCCATTCCAGTTTTGAGTTTGTTTGAGAAAAGCACAACTTTAACTCTAACTTTAGTGATGTAAAGAGCTCACTTTGGCAATACTCATAATTCTTAAAGTCTCAAATTGTGAGTAAGATGTTACAAGAAAAAGTATGTACACAAATTCATGTGTCACAGACAGTTCCACTCATGTTTGTAGAGACTGTACTTATAAAAATTTAGATACTTTTAAATTTTCATTTTTATGCAGTTTCTACACTAACTTGCAATTTTAATAACAGGAATAAAATATTCAGAATCTACATATCCTACACTGTACTGTGTGTAGCCAGAAATTTTCTGACCCATCTGGGCCCGTGGTCCTGACAAAGTTCTCCCATCCACAGTCCTGCTGTTGCTTATAAATAATTACTCAGAGGCTTATATTAATAACATCTGTTAGCCTATGGCTCAGGCTTATTACCAACTAGCTCTTATAACTTAATTCAACCCATCTCTGTTAATCTATATCTTGTCACGTGACTAATGGCTTACCAGTATTTTCTCATCTTGTCTCCAAGACTCCACCTTTATTCTCCTGTCTCTTTGCTTGACATGGGCCAAAACAGCTTCTTTATTAACAAATGGTAAGAAAGCATATTCACACTGTACAGGAGGCATCCTACATCAACTGTGTTTATATGCCATCCACTCTTACCCCAATTTTAAATAGCAGTGAAATTAGGCAAAGTGGAGAATTCAGTCTTGCAGTATGGAACTGTCTTCTTGGTTCAACAATTAAGAACTTAAGTTTATTACAATCTATGTTTGTTTATAAGTTATGCAAACCAAGTGCATAGACCAATCTACAAAGGCTAGAAGAGAGTGTCAGGACCTCTGGGGCTTGAGTTATAGGCAGTTGTGAGACACTGTGTGGATGCTGGAACAGAACTCGGATCATTTGAAAAAGCAGAGAGTCTTTTAATGCTCTAAGCCATCTCTCCATCCTTTAAGGATTTACTGTGCTCTGCATTAGGTAGAGATACACTGCAGCATCTCCATTCTTAGATGGCAACATGGAGCTTATACCTCTTTGGAGAATTGTAAGACTCAGAAATACTTACTAAAGCATACACAAATATTGGTTGTTGTTCTGTTCATCTATGTGAGGGTGATTTCACATATGCTTCAGCTTTACACAGAGATAGGAACAGGTCACCCAAGTGTAGTGGAAAGCAGGTATTATCGCCTTGATATAGAGGTGTGACCTTGAGGTCTTGAAACCCCAATAGGGCATAAAACTTCTCTGTAAAAATTCCTGAGAATATGTGAATAATTTTAAAATCTTTTATAACTCAGAATCTCTGACTTTGAAGATATCACATAGTTTTCTTAACAGTTGGCAAACCACTTCTCTAGACTTGAATACTAGAGAAATGAAGTACTCAGCTTGAATAGTGTGTCTTAGAGATTCCAGCAGGTGGCACTAAACCCACAAAAATTACTTAAGTTAAAAAAAAAAAAAAATTGCAGGACTGGAGGGACTATTCAGCCAGAAGGTGGCGCTAGAAGATTCACTTTTAAGATAAATTCTCATTTATCTTAAGAAAAGAAAAAAGAGCAGGCCTCCCAGAGATACCAAGCAAGCATGGCATAACAAATTACAGTAAGTGCAGGCACAAACCCTCAGTAGGAGGAAAAGGGTTCCAAGCACAGGGAAAAGAGTCATATACTGACCACATACACACACACACACACACACACACCCTTTCACACACCCTTTCTCCCCAGTTCCATTGATAGGAGTCACAGAAGAACACCAGACTACACAACCATAACACATCTCAGACTGAGGAGGAGGTCTGGGGAGGGAGGGTGAGTAAAGTGGAGGGAGAGGAAATGGGAAGGGATGATATCTATATCTGTATCTATAGCTATAGCTATATATACGTATATTATACATATACATATATAGAGATATCATCACATTTGAAAGTAAGTGAATTCTTCTGAATCTGAATTGATCATCTGAGCACCAAAAACAAAACACACCTTCAGCACGTTGAAATTTATACTCCAGTTTCAAGAAACATTTCCTTACCTGAAATTTTGTTATCAATGGTCTTTTTAAATAAAAAGAAATTTAAACCTTTTTTATTTTACTTCTCTTGTATTTTCACATGACTGAAGATTGCACTTTTAAAGGTGTGTATGGGACAGTGCACTCTGCACACACACACACTCTATTTGGAGACATTTAGGAGACAAGTCAGTCTTCAGGGATCCAAAAAACCCAAAGTTGACTTTTCAGACATGTCCCAATAAGAAAAATGTTTTTAAAAGTTTTTCTATGGTAGTTTGCAGACTTTTCAAATCTAGTCAATTTTTATTTATTTTTTTGCTCTTACTGTAGACCATATGCAAGTCTTTAATTCACATCTACAGGGAAACGTGTAAATCGCTCATAACATTGTCTAAACTTCACGCTTACCTGCAGAAACTCTATTTTTTCTGGATGTAGTTTTCTGATCTTGTAATTCTTTCTACTTTCTGTGTTAACAATCTCTCAGATGAACCCTTGTCAGATGTCATGTATTTCCGTTCCTTTAAGGTGGACTCCTGACCTACCTTTACAGAGCCTTCCTGCGAAGCTATTTCTACTGTGTTCCTCAGCTTCCAACCTCTTGTCATGAGTTCTGAGAAGCATTTTACAAATGCGCAGTGATAATTTCATTCATGATCTTCCATTATAAGAGCTTCCAATGCTCTTAAACAAGACACTTCTCTGGACCTATTTCACGTTACTCTTACCATTGTCCACATGATGGAGGTTAGAACATTTCTCAGGCTGCTCCTTGAACCCACAGGTCTTCTACCTACTCTTCTTTGGTTTGGTGATGATGTTTTCCCACCTGGATCTTATATACTTCATATAAGATGCAGGCATCTCCCCATGGTGATGATGTTTTCCCACCTGGATCTTATATACTTCATATAAGATGCAGGCATCTCCCCATGGAAATCCACCCTGCGACTTAGGTCTGCCATGTACTCCTGTCGCTTCATGAACCTCTCAGTGACACACTCAGTAAAAATGGTCCCAATTTTTCTCCCCAAATTCTTCCAAAAACAATAATCCTGAGTATGTAATCAGCTGTCACATTCCCATGATAGGTGAACTGACTCTGACAAATGTTGGTGACTTGATGGAATGAATAAACATAGAAAACTTGAAAAAACTCTGAGATGTGACTGACTTATAGCAGCAGGCTATGTTTCCTAAAAGAATGCTCAGGTAGCAGATGGTGGCTGTCAGCAAGTACCTGTGAGGCTGTCAGAAGTGCAATGTTATTCATAAATACTGGAAACAACCTAGATGCCCCTCAACTGAAGAGTGGATAAAGGAAATGTGCTATATTTACACAATGTATTTACTCATTGGTAAAAATCAATTGCATCAGGACATTTGCAGGCAATGCATAGAAACCATCCTGAGTGAAGTAATTCAGACCCAGAAAGACAAACAAGATAGTACTCACGTGTAAGTGGACATTATCCATAAAGCAAAAGCTAACCAGGCTACAATCTACAACCTAGAGAAGCTAGTTAACAAGGAGGACCATAAAAGGGATATGCGTGGATCACCCACCCTAGGAAGGAAAAATAAATAAGATAATAGATTATCTATCTGGGGGCAGAAGAGGAAGAAGAAGGGAGAGAATGGGGAGAACAAGAGGAAAGGAATGGCTGAGCTGGGGAAGGGACAGAGGGAGAGCAAGGGAAGAGATATCCTGATACAGGGAGTTATTATGGTGCTAGAAATTCTTCCTTTGGGAGTTCTCTGTTTAGGCCTATAACCCATTTTTTATCAGATTATGGGAGAAACCTGGTACAAGGGAAATTCCCTGGAATCTACAAGGATTACCCCAGCTGAGACTCTAAGCAGTAGTGGAGAAGGTGCCTGAACTGGCCTTTTCCTGTAATCAATCAGATTGGTGACTACCCTAATTGTCATCATAGAACCGTCAGTAACTGATGGAGGTAGATGCAGAGATCCACAGCTAATCACTGGGCCTAATCACTCTTGGAGTCCAGATGAAGAGAGGGAGAATGAATTATATAAGCAAAGGGGTTAAGATCCTGGTGGGGAAACCCACAGTGACAACTGAGCTTGTGGGAGCTCATGGACTCTGGACCGACAGGTGAGGAACCTGCATGGGACTGAACTAGGTCCTCTGAAGGTGGGCAACAGTTATGTGACTTGGGCAGTTTGTCAGGCCTCTGGCAGTGGAAGCAGAACTTTTCCCTAGTGCAGGAACTGCCTTTTGGGGGGTCCATTCACTACAGAGGGATACCTTGCCCAGCTTTGATGGAGGGGGAAGGAGCTTGGTCCTGCCTCAACTTGATGTCCCAGACTTTGTTGACTCCCCATGGGAGGCATATCTTCAGTGAGGAGTGGATGAAGGTGGCATGGGGAGAGTTCCGGGGTAGCAGGAGGAGAGAAAGAAGGTAAAACTATAGTTGGGATGTAAAATAAAAAACAAAACCTAAATAAATAAGAAAGGGAGAAATAATCTTTACAAATATATCATGATGTCTTTTTTAAGGCATGCTAGATACTGCTAAGTAGACCTTTCAGGATTCTCTGCTTTTATGAAGATATATATATATATATGTCACTGTCTTTGGAATCTCATGTATGTTGTTACAAAAACACAATATATTGCAAATTATTATATTCACAGAAAATACATCATGAATATTATTTTGCTCCTTCTACTTTTCCCAGCTCCTTCCCTCCTTCCTCCCATGCAGATTCACTCCCTTCTATCTCTCATTTGAACACAAACAGGCCGGTAATTGACAATAGAAAAATATAAGACAATAAATCAAAAAATAAGACATGTGAATTGGACAAAACAAACAGAAAGAGAAGAACCCAAGAGAAAGCACAAGAATGAGAGACTCATTTGTTCACACACTCACAAGTCTCGTAAAAACACTAAACTGGAAGCCATAATATATACACAGAGGACCTGTTACAGACCTGTGAAGAGCCCTATGTATTCTGCCTCAGTCTTTGTTAGCTCATATGTGATTTAATCATGTTAGTTCAGAAGGCCTCATTCTCCTGGTGTCCTCCATCCCCTCTGGCTCTTACACCCTTTCTGCCTTCTCTTCTATGGAGTTCCCTGAGCCCTGAGGGGAAGATTTTGACAGAGACATCTGGTTTAAGAGCAAAATATTTCAAGTTTCCTGCTCTCTGCATAATGTCTGGCTGTGAGTCTCTGTATTTGTTCCCATCTCCTTCGGTGAGATAATGTTTCTAATCAGAGGAACTGGCACACTGCATTCCTTTGGTGGCTCCTGCATCCTCTCTACCCTCTTTTCTGTGATATTCTCTTTCACTAGAGTTATGACACACTGATAGTGGCTTTTTTTTTTAACTAAGAACTCAGTTAGTGACTAGGAGTTTCTGAAGCACACCATCTATTGCAAAACTTAAGTTTTATTTCAGGACAAGCAACAAATGGCAGCAATAGCATAACCCCAAATATTTAGAGGGCAGGTTGTCAGGTACACCACGATCACATATCAAAATATATAAAAGGACTCACTCCTGAGGTCTATAACCTTTCTAGTTACAATTTTTTTCTTGAATTACCAGATATGAATTTTCTACTATCTGCCTTCTCTGATAACAAAGCTTATAATGGTGTTCAGGACAGTTGGGCCTCTGCCTCAACAGGTGTGTCTTGCTTGCAGGTAACAAACAGTGGCCACAGCCAAGTAGGACAGCTGATGAAAATTGTTCTCTAGCAACTCACATGAGAAGTTTCATTTACCATGAGTGCCACTCCGAAAATAGAAGTGTGGAACATAATTACAAATGCATTTCTCCATGTTATTAACCAAAGCATGTGGTTTCTTCAGAAAAAAAAAGTTGTTTATGTCTACTTCTGAGATGCATCAAACAGCAGTGGCAGTAGTAACCTTTACTGTGGGGGGGAGCAGGCTCAAGGGCCTCCTTGACTAACAGCATGCTTGCTACTGAGGTTTTAATTTGACAATGTGATGACATCTGGGAGTTCCCTTTTTACATATGCAGGGGTTCCTCTGTACTTTAAGTATTTTGATACTTTTTGCTTTTTTGTATTGTTTAGCTTTTAATATTTTTAATTGTTTATCATATTATGTGTTTGTGCAGTGGGTGCTTGTGGAGGCCACAAGGTGGCTTCTGATGCTGTGGAGATGAAGTTACAGGCAGTTTTGAGCTGACTTATATGAGTATTATGGAACAAAATTACATAATCTGCAAAAGCAATGTGTAGTTCTAATGGCTGAACCATTTCCTCACCCTGTTTAGCTGCTGCTTTCATAAAGCATTGTTTCTGTCCACTAACCCAGTCCAACTAGGAATATAGACTAGGTAAAAATGCCATTGATCTGGGTTAGCATTTCCCCAGTTGTGCACAGAGGTATCACTAAAATGACAACACTGTCACCAGAAATGCATTGTAGATACTTGTGATAGCAAGTTTTATGTCAACTTGATACAAGCAGAAGTCATTTGGGGTGAGTATATCTCAATTAGGAAAATATTCCAACCAGTTTGGCCTGTGGGTAAGCCTGTGAAGATATTTATTTGATTGGTGTGGGACAACCCAAACATGATGAGCTGTGCCACTCTTGTGCTGCTGATCCTGGATGTTAAAACAAAGCAGGGTGAGCAAGCCATGATGAGGAATCCAGGAAGCAACGTTTTTCCGAGTAAACCCTTTTCCCCATGTTTCTTTGGTCATGGGATTTTATCACAGCAGTAGAAACCCCAAGATAGTACCTATGGCAGCCATAGACTAATAGACTTGGAAGGTAACATTAAGGGAGTATCCATTGCTGACTGTTCAAAGGGAATTCAGATTTATGTTTGGATCTAAATGCTTAAGAAATACCTAAAGTGTTAATTAGCAAGGCTTAATGCAGTGTAATAAGATTCATTTACTGTCAACTGTCTATGTCCCTAACAATCTAGGATACCATGTAGGGTCTCTATGTGTGCTCTTATAACCATAGGCATGTCTGGACCTTCTGTTCAAGGTTTTTGGAGTAACCCAAGTACAAGCATCGCCAGCTGTGCCTGCCTTTCTGGGTTGTGGTAGATGCTTCTCCAGAGCTGCATCTGGAGTCATTCCCACTGTATCTCCTTCAGGCCCAACTGGCTGCCATGAGGGCCTCAGAGTAGGCAATACATACATACATACATACATACATACACACACACATACATATATATATACATATATATATTCCAATATTCCATCCCAGGATTTACTTTTCAGAGGAGAAATTTACACAGCTTTCTCTGGGAGAATTGTTGGCCATCTTCTTGATGATCTTGTTCCTTTTTTAAACCCATTCTGCCATACTCCATATCCATCCAGTGCTGTTCATTGCCTCTAATAGTTTTAGGGTTAGTCACATATTAAGTTTCACTCAGCTCCCATATTCAGCAAAACCAAGTATTTAGCACAGTAAAAGGGAAGCAATATGTTATATGCTGTTATTGGAAAGTGTGTCCTCACTCCCAGAGAAACTTGACTGCCCAGTCAGAGAAATCAGAACAGTGACTTAGGTGGTTTCCACTACAGGGCATCTCCTTCCTCCATAGAAAGGAGGCCTTTGGGAACAGCTTGCACTTCCCTGTTCCCACTCCTTGTAACTTTTTGCTGAACTTCTGGTCAGGGTGTAAGATCCTCCAAAACTTACAACCATATTAGGCTTTTCACTAATTATTTTCCTAGAGTGACACATGAATTTCACCATAGTGATTTTTGAGTATCTAGGCAGGAATCATAATCTGGTTTTTTTTAATCAATTCTTGCAACATCAGAACACGGGTATGGGGCCCTTGGATCCCTCCAAATGACCAGATGACACACGATGTGTGATTGCAGAAAGCAGCTTTATTCTTGAAAAAATAAATTCTTCATGCTTGGGCCTACCCCAAAATGGCTTAGACAAGGGGTAGGGTAAAACAGCCCCTTCTAAGCTTGCTTAAAAAATTTAAACTGTAGTTAAGTGTATTTTGAAATTATTGAGTATAGACCCTTACTGATATAAGAATCATTTTATGATTGGCTTATGACATATGGGTGTGTACACATGTAGTAAATCTTATGGAGCATGCCTACCAGCAAAGCAAAGTAAGGGCAGGGCCCATGTTAGTCTTAACTTCAGGGGATCTGTGTGTTTCAGGAGACTTTCTATTTGGTATCATCATTTGCTTAGCCATCAGGAACAGGCTTGAGATGAAAGTGATAAATCCATGTCTTAATCACATCAACTGTTACAGCATTTGGGATGTATAAGATCACTGTGTCTTGTTCCTGTCATTATGGTCCAAGGGCATCTTTGTGATGTCTCTGGACCCAGACAAGGTCTCCAAGTTATGTGGCCTAGCAGGTGGCAGCTTATAGACATTTCTCAGAAACAGGAAAACGTTGTCCTGGACCGCCTGAAGAGCCTGAATGGACTTAAGAAACTTACATTCAGATATTTTAGCCATAACCTCTGAGGAAAGCCTGGTAACCAAGGGAGAAGGTCATCCAATCATTATGCCATAGGGAATTAACCCACAGCAGTAAAAGTGTTCCATACTAGGAACAAGGAATAAGAGAGTAGGGCTGTGCAGTCAGTACCAGTTTCTAGGGATAATTAAGTCAACTCTTTTAGGGTCCAATTTGTCTTTTCTACCTGTTTTAAACTCTGTGTCCATATGGACAGTGTGTCTTCCTATAAGTTGCCAGTATTTTAATTAAGTCTTATGTTGCCTTAGAGATGAAAGATTGTCAATAGTTTGACCATGTTATAGAATAAAGTCTATACCTTGGAATGAATCTGTTGATGATTTTTGATCACCTTGAATGTTGTCTTGTGGTCAGTTGTTAAGATCTTAGGTGCAATGGCTCACACAACCTTTATGTGCACAGCATTTTATGTTGAGCAGATTAATCTTAAGAATCATTAAGATTATTAATGTAAAATCATTAAGTGTCTGTTTTAATGATGGGAAATGACAAACAAATGAATGGTGATATCATAGCCAGCCCCTAGGCTGTTAGGAGGAGGGTTATCACTTTTGTACTCATTGGAACTTCATGGATGCACTTGTTACAGCCTGTTTCTGATCACCAAGTAAGTGGTATGATCACTTTCTTACTCATTTGTTAAAATCACCTACTTTTGCCCCACTTCCTGTTACCAGGAACAAAGTTTTTATACTTGTGTGAGGCATATTGTCATATGAAGACTGTTTTACTATAGTAGTGTGCAGTGTACCCTCTAGTACCATTGAACCCTGCTCAGTATGGCTGAATGCTTTAATTAGGCACCAGCTTGACATCTGTGTTCAGTAAGATGTGCAGAGGTTGTCCCCAGCAATTGGGTTGTATCTTATGTTTGTGGAGAACAAGCAATATCATTGGATACAGCCTAAGTTGTTTGGGACATTTCATTGGGCATCTTTAGCTAACATCAATTATGATATGCCTGTGACATTCCTGGCACAGGAGTTTTCACTTAGTGGCAAGAAAAGTCTAATTATGCTTTGTCTCTGATGTAATTTGGTGATTTCATCCAGATTTTTTCATGCATATGTATATATTTAAGAAGCTTCTCCAGGTAGTAATTTACCATATGACCCATCAAATAGCACTTAGTAGTGTTAACTCTTTCTCTTAGTATTCCCCCAAATTATACCACTTTTTCTTTTCCCTCTTCTTTTGATTATTTAATTTCAGTTTCTGTGGATATTTGATAGGGATTTAATAAGTCATGGGATATCAGAGAGACCACACAGTCAAATCCTAGGCAGACAGCTCAGGAAATCCTTGATCCTTGAATACAAGGATAAACAGCTGAGTCAGTCACACACACCTTTAATCCCAGCACAGGGAAAGCAGGGAGTGGGACCAACACCCTTAATCCCATAACTCCGTAACTCCAGAAACAGAACTTCTTCTTTTTCTGTGAGTTCAAGGCTACATACCTTTAATCCTAACATGGATGGGATAGGGTATATAAGGGCTGTAGAAACCCAGAGAGAACAGAAGTGACTGGGAGAAGCAACCAGGAGCCAGGCTGAGGAAGTTGCAAGACAGCTAGGTGAGAATTGACTGTGGTACTTCCTCTCTCAGCCTTCCCCCGATATTTGGCTCTGAGTCTCATTTATACAACCCAAAATCGTGCTACTACAAGTTTCCCTTTCTGTATCTCCATAGCTGTCTTTCCTCTGCCCTTGGAGTTCCTTTCTTCCCCACCAGTCCTTTATTATTTACCCAAACTCATTGGCATCCCCACAGAAGACTTGAAAGCTGACACACATAGAAGAGAATACGTACTGTATTTGTCTTTGGAGATCTGGTCTACCTTCTTACAGTAAAGGTTTATCTGCCACCATCCATTCACTTGCACATTTTTTTTGCAGTTTTTGAGAAAGCACCACCACACTGATTCCTATGGTTGCTATACCAGTTTTATTCCACAAGCAATGAAAGAGTGTTTCTTTTATCTCACTTCCTCTCCTGCATTAGCTGTTATTTGTTTTATCATTCTTGGTCATTCTTAATGGTAAAAGGTGAAATCTCAAAGTAGATTTTGTTTGCTTTTCCATGTTGACTATAGATGTTAAATCTTTATTTCTCAGGCATTTGTGTCTCAGGACTAACAGGCATCTGTTTAGTTTGGTACTTGTTTTTTTAAAACTGGGAGCTTTCTTTTCTTGCTGTCAGTTTTTTATAGTTCTTTATATACTTTAGATATTATCTCTGTATCAGATGTGTGATAGATAATGATCATTCCCTGATCTGTAATCCACAGGCTTATCCAAATGATGGTGTTAAGTGACAAATAGGACACCAGAAGTTTCATAACATCATATTAGTTAATTGTTCTTAGTACCTGTGCTATTGGTGTCCTGTTTAGACACTCCTTTACTATGCCAACAAATTTAAGACTATCTCCCCACTTTCTACTATTTAAGATTCAGAGTATCTGGCATCATTTTGAAGTTTTGATTATTTTGGAGTTGAATTGGTTTGTATATTTAGCTTTATTTGTGTTCTTTTCCATGTAGTCATCCAGTTTAACCAGCATCGTTTGAAGATAACTAACATTCTTTCTATCTGTATTTTTTTGCTTCATTATCAAAAATTAGGTATCCATAGGTATATTAACTGGTGTTTGAGTCTTCAATTTGCACCAATTAATCACTTTTTATGCTTTTATGCCAATAACAAGCAAATTTTATTACTATACCTCTATAGCACAACTTAAAATCAAGAATAATGATATTTGATATTCAAGAATGATTGTAGTTTTCTGAGATATTTCTTATTTTCATGTGAAGCTTGGATTTTCATGTGAAGCTTGGAAATTATCCTTTACATTTTTCTAAATATTGTCTTTTCAACTTCTTTGAAAAATTGTGTTGAAATTCTGGTGGGGATTGCACTGAATATGTAAATCACTTTTGGCAGAATGGGCCATTTCAATATATTGATCCCATTGATATATGAACATGAGAGGTTTTTCCATATTTTGATAGAGAATCTCTATCATCTTTATAAATGTTAATTTAACATTTTTATTGTTTGGTTGTTTGGTTTTGCATGTACATCAGCTATCTCTGAAGATTCAGCACATTCTATGGAAGAGTAGCTGATCTAGTGGGGACATATCACGATGACTGTTATTCAATGCCATTCTTCAGGCCTCTAAGAATCTGGTATTGATCTGGTATTGAGATAAGTATAAGTTCTAAGTTCAGATTTCTGAATTTGCTTTTGTTCAGTGGATCTTTTGTTCCTTGCTTTCTGTTTTCTCTCTGGGGTTTTAGAAATTGTAATTTTTGTCAATTGCCTGTTTTCCTGGCCTTCTTGTTGTTGTCTTCACAGAGAATGCCTGCTTATGTTGGATACTAGGCTGCTGAATCAGGTTGGAATATGAACTATTAGATGCGTCCATTGTGATCCTTTAAGGATGTGATCAGAGAGGAAAGAGAGACCACAGCAAGTTTGCTGCTAAGACATTGGGATGTGACTAGGTGCCTGGATCTCTGAGAATTGTAGGCCTCTATTCTGCCTACTTGTTGCCCAAGGAACAAGTCTGTGGAACTCACCAGAGATGGTAATAGAGAGCACAAGACAAGATTGCCAAGAGTGTTCTCCTACAGAGCTGGAGGTGAGTTTGAGGATTGGAGCTGGGAATCACCAAGAGAACAGAAGGTCTGTGAAGTCTATATGGTTTTTCATCTGTCATAGCCTTGACGTTTTCATAGATAGTTGAGCCCTTGAGCCCATTATTATTCAGAGTTCAGATTTGTGGTGAATGTTAATTTTGTGGTGTTTCTCAGTGCCCTAACAATCATTTGCTTCTTTTCTCTTGTGATGCTATTTATTACTTTCTTTGGTTTCACAGAGTGTTCTTTCTACTCAGTGCATGGGTCACCTTCAGGTATTTTCTCAAGTAATGATTTATTGGATATTAATTCCTATAATTTTTGTTTCCAGGGCAAGTTCTACTTCTTTAGCCAAGGAGGTTTTGTGGTGGATATGCTAATGTAGGATAGCTGTCTGTGCCCTTGTGTGTTTAAATGGACTATTCTATGCTTTCCTGCTGTTTACAGTTTAACTAGAGGATTTCATTCCTAAGAGGATTTCATTCTTAATATGATGCATTAGAATCCATGAAAATTTATTTGTGTGTGTGTGTGTGTGTGTGTGTGTGTTGTGTGTGTGTGTGTGTCTTTTGTTTTGCTTCCCATGGCTATAATAAATCTCTGAGCAATTAAACTGAGGAAGAATCAAGTTTCTTTCTTCCTATATTTAACAACCCATTGTCTAGACAATGCAAAACATGAGACCAAGGCAGGACCTTGAGGCAGGACCTGAAGTTAAGACCACAGAATGTTTACTAAAATACTTCTTTCCTATGAGAGGCTTTGGAGGTTCTGAGTGATTCAGTCTAATATGTACATTGGTGATATAAAGAGATAAAGCAGCCTAGTAGAAAGACAGCCAAGAAATGTAGCCCAACCCTTTTTGTTGAGTAGCAGTTTCCTCATCTAAAGCTTTCTTTATGGAGAATAAAGATGCTTAGAGACTCAGCAGGTGCAATTCATAGTTCTAGGAAAAATAAAACTGAACCACACAGACCTCTTCCCCTAGCTCACAGATGTTTCAATCCATTAACAAGGAGACATATTCCACACCTGTCTTTCTGCATTCCATTCAAGAAAGAGCACTAGTGACCTAGATTTCTTGTCCTATATACCATGCACATAAGAGTTTTTGCTTAATTCATGTACATCTAAATCATGGTGCCTAGTGTAAGCAACCCATCATTTGCTTTTAAGTAACTTTGGTAATCATACAAGTCTGTTGATGGGGGTAGAATTATTTCTTTGTTCTATCATTGGTGCTCTATCTCATGGGATAAAGCCTTTCTCCCTCTGTAGGACTACACAGTTGTTATGGAGACACATATTTCATAATACTTGTGTGGGCTGGATTTTAAGGAAGAAATAAATTAGAATGATATGGTTAATGAGCTTCTGAGGTCTTTAAATCAGAATTGATTTTAAAAAACATAGATATAACAAATGGACAGGTAAGAGCATACTAAACATATGCAATGTTGTATTTAGTAACACACTCAGAAAAACTGGGTATATTTTTTCATTTGTAATAATATGCTCAGGTCAGAGACTGCAAATTTTGAACCTTCTCTTTGGCCATGTATGGATAGGAAAAAAGAGTGAGGTACTTGTTTCTAAAGTGTTGTTGTGGAGCATGTCAGAGCTATGCATAAATTCAAGTGGACAAATAGACAATGGCCATGTGTTTGGGTCAGTGTGAAAAGCTTAAACTGATTTTCTAAACTCCTAAGTGATGTCAGGATGCACCATGGGACCCATGAGAATTTTGAAAACTAGGAGTTCGTTAAAAAGATTATTTATTTGATCTAGAATCTAAAGACTTTCTTAATGCTTCATTTAGTGTTCTGTATCAATCAATACATATCCTTGCCGTGAATACTTTTCTAGTGAGAAATTAGTATCTCCAAGTGATAGCACATTTTCAAACTGTAGTTGACTAGACTTGTCCTCCATTTCTATAGAATCCTCTCAGTCTGACTTTTCAGGAAGCCTATCCCTCATGCAATGGGCAGGGGTAGGTTTTTACAAACTCTTGTCACCCTGGTTAAGATAAGGTTCATTTCCTAGGTGGTGTTCTTGTATCCTCACAGTGCCTGTAAAATGTAGGAAAGCATCTGCAAGAATAAATATAACAAATATTTAAAAGATGACATCCTGCATGGGTACAAATTACACTAAAGCCATATGTCTGCAAAACATAAGTGCCAGAGGTGGACTGTGCCTCAAGAGATGCTGGCCTATCACGTCTTCAGGATCTCCCATAATATAGAGGTTACATTGATCCTGTTGTGAGCTATGAGCCAGAAGAGGAGGATCATCCTTCTGACTGAGATGTGGTATATCAAGAAGTCAGACTTGCACTAAGCTGGAATTTCCCTTTCTGTTATCAGCATGGCTTTCATAGACAAAGCAGATTCTTCCATACTTTGGGGAGAAAATGCTCAAAAACTGTCCATTTAGTTTTTAGGGCTATCTCCTCTACACTATTAAAATGTCAATCAAGATCTATACATTGGTACAATAAAGGCACAGTTGTTAGGCATATTAGTGAAAATATTTCAATTTGATTGAGGAATGAACAGATGGGAATTCTTATCTTGTGCTGTGATCCACAACAAAATCTCCTCTGACTGAAGAGGTCATAGTTCCCAATAGGAAGACAACTGTTATTATTTTGTTGAATGGAAGGGACAGCCCTTTCCATTTTTTTTGTCTAAATCATTTTTTGTCTAAATCATTTTGCTTCTGCATGAGATTAGTCTAGTTTTGGGTGCAGATGTGACTGTCTGCCTCCTTGTTGGACAGCCTTTTCCATTTGTTTTATTTGTTTGCTGATGGAGAGAGCTGTGATTGTTTAGGCTGCTAGGACTCAGTGGCTTCTGAGATGGCTCCCTATGCACAGAAATGAACCTCGCACAAAGCAGTCCATGCAAAGCTCAGAGACTGTCATCCAAGCAGAAGTGCAATAGTATGTGAGAGCTTGAGCAGTGAGGTGGAATAGTGTAGCATGGCTTTTTACTCCATAATAAAATGAGCATCCTATTATGATATTTTAGCATTGATTATCTCAGATAGTTGGAGACTTTCAGAAGTAATTGAACAGATTGTTGCACTGAGAGGTAGGTCTATGGCCACAGAGCTTAACAATCCACAGTAGAAGGAGCCAGGAAAAGTCAGGATAACTTGACATAACCTAGGCCCTGGTAGGATCTTTGTAGATGATAGAGAATATAAGAAGTGGGGTCTTCTGCAAGCCTGTTAACATTTTCTAGGTGGGTAACATCATCTACAGCAAATAGCCCTTGCTATAATGGGCAGAATTGGGCATACAGTAGTTGGGGATCCAATTCTATAAAAATAGATATAGGATGAAAATATATGGACAGATTGCATACAACTTGTTAGTAAATTGCTGATGCCATAGTTTTAGAAATATAAACGCAATCATAACTTTACCACTAAAGCCCAAAGTATCCATGAGAACATAAGCACACCGCACATGAGGTTAGTGATTCACAGGCACTGTTGCAAGTATAGCCTACATCTGGAGCAAAGTTGATTTTTATCAATAAATCTGAGTTGAATTAAAGTTATAAATACTTGGACTTAAGCCTGTTGAGTGTTGGGTAGGTGCTAAAAATTCACTGTAACTTACACATAGGCTCTTTATCAAATCATGCTGCAAAACCTGGATAGCCACATGTATAGAAAGAAACTTGATTCTACCTAGATTCTTGGAGCATTCCTTTAGTCTCAGCACTCTTGAAGCATGGACACAAGCAGAGTCAAAGGAAGGAATAGAGGCATAGGCAGGCAAAATTTTGTAAGTTCAAGGCTAGCCTGATCAGCATATCTAGTTCCAGAATATTCAGGGCTATGAAGAGAAACTCAGTTTCAGTGTTTTAAAAGAAAGTTAATAAAAGAAACATACCCTATATGTAATTGTGGGAAAAGTCAATGCCATATAGCTCAGAAGTCAAGTGTAATAAACACTGAAAACTTAGTAAACATTGTAGCATAATGAGTTGAAGGTTCAGGAGACCAGTTTTTATACCATTTTTTATCTCATCATTTTTCTGTAGTGGGTGAGGGTGAAAGCCCTTCACAGACACCAGCATGCACAGGTTAACTCTGTCATGGCTGAGCTCAGATGGACTCTTGGGTATTGTGTAATTCTCCTTTGTTTTGACTCTGTGACAAGAAAGCTTGAGTTCTCTGTTTTCTTGGAGTTTTTTTCTCTGGTTCTCATGGCCTTGTCTTATGAGCCCTAGCTATCTTGGGCCTACTGGGTGTCACCTTCTGAATTTGCCCTCCAAGTGCTTGGCTATGTTGAAAATAGCCTGGATAAAGCACCGCCCCAGCCTCTTCTCCCTACACCAAGGTCTGATGCTTGATTTCTTGTATTAGGATTTTGATGAAGCAGATCAGAACCTTTCCAGTATTTCTTCATCACTTAGTCAAATGGTCTGCTATTGACACTATATCTCCACTGGGCCTGATCCATCCTGATGTCTATGGAGCCTTTGAATTGTGTTGCTATGTTATCTTGAAAGAAATTGGTTTAGATCAATGAGGCAACTGATGAGTTTGTGAAGGTGAATATCTGTGACCAGGGTAGTCATGTCTGCAAAGTCATACTGGAGTCCATTATACTCTGCATACCCCAAGGTCATCCTGGCCAAGATATCTGCTTCCCAGAGTGGCACTGTAAGAAGAAAGCTTCTGCATCAGACTCCCAGCATTAACGAAGTTACGATGGCCCCTGCATGTCTGGGTATGCTAAAGGGAGAGGTGATGGGGCTTGATTTTCTTTTGTGCCCTCAAAGGCATTGAAGGATTAGCTATTATTTCATCAAAGTTGATATTCTCTGTTTCAGATTTGGTGCTTGTGTTGAGGCAGGAATTCTGAAGGACTATGGATGAGGGAAGTTAATGACCTGTCCCAATCCTCAGGTGGGGTCCTCATCTAGGAATTTTGGGTGCTTGGGTGCTTAGATATCAGAGATCTGGACTGCAGCAGATAGAATGTCTTGCCTAAAATTTCAATTTTTAGGAATTTCTCCTGTTCTTCACTAAAAGGAGAGAAATAAAAGAAGTCAGTGTGTGGTAGGTGATCCTTTCCTTTTTGTGCATGTCAGAGGTCTCTAAAGAAGTGAAGAGGGCATTCCTTTGATCTCTGCTTTAGCAGCAGAATTTCAGGGAAAAAATGAGCTCTGGTTGTAAACACATGCATGTAAGTATCTTCAAATTTTAGGTAGGAACCAAAGATGTACCTTGTCTTTCACATAATCACTTCATTATGTGAAATCATGCCTGGCAACCTGGATATCTATATATACAGAAAGAAACGTGACTCCACTTGGCTTGGTGGAACATCCCTTTAGTGTCAGAATTATTGAGGCAGGGACACAGGCAAGGTCAGAAAAAGAAGAGTGCATATCTTTGTGAGTTCAAGGCTAGCTTGATCAAAATCTGGAGTATGGAGAGAGACCTTGTCCAAAGAAACTAAAAGTAAGCTAATAAATTAATGAAGTCTATTTCCTATGTGTAACAATGTAATAAGACAATACCAAATTTCTCAGATGATGAATTGTAACTAAGTCTGAAAGAATCCCAAATTGTTAAACTAGGACAGGCCAGAATGGGAGAAAACACACCAGTCATTCAAGAAACCCTAGCAGTAGTTGACAGAAAGTTGCCCATTTAAGGAAAGGGTTAGATGACAGCCACAAAGGAGGGGATGTGCTAAAACACCTGGTGAAATCTTTGCTACTGATACCTCAGATAGAGGATTAATATCTAAATTAGATAAAATAGGAAAATCATAAAGAGAAGGCAATATAGTTGGTACAGGGAAAAGAAAAAGATCATTCTCACAGAATTAATAAAAATGAGTGAGCCCATACAAATGTTCAGATTCATGATGAATCAGAGAAATGTATAGTGAACCTGCAGTAGTTGCTACCCAAGGCCAGCTAGAAAAGAAATGACAAACATATCAGAGAGGTACTTACCGATTAGTGTTGACTGCAGCACTGTCTGCAGAATATTAGGGAAATGAGCAAGGTGTCCCACAGTATTGCCATTGGTGAAGAAAATATGATGTGCATGGAAGGTGAAGTCTTTTCTGCAATAGAGAAAATGAAATTAAGTTGTTTACAGTGTACGGATTCAAAATGGGTTTGATGAGTTTGCTCAGCAGAGAAGAACACTTGCTTTTCTTAAGCACTTAAAAAACTGCTTAACTCTTTAGACATCAGAGACATGCGAATCAAAACAACTTTGAGATATCATCTTACACCTGTCAGAATGGGTAAGATCAAGAATAAGATCAAAAACACAGATGACAGCCTATGCTGGAGAGGATGCAGAGTAAGGGGGAGCACTCCTCCATTGTTTATGAGAGTATAAACTTGGACAGCTGCTTTGGAAAGCAGTATGGTAGTTCCTCAAAAAACTGGGAATCAATCTCCCAAATGATCCAGCAATTGGGCACATATCTGTGCATGCTCAACTATGTTCACAGCAGCATTATTCATAATAGGAAGAACCTGGAAACAATCTAAATGCCCCTAATTTGAAGAATGGATAAACAAATTGTGGTACATCTACACAATGGAGTGCTACTAATCAGTAAAAAGCAATGTTATTCTAAAATTTGCAGCAAATGGATAGATTTGTAGAATATCCTCCTGAGTGAGGTATCACAAGCCCAGAAAGATAAGCAGGGGGATGTACTCACTCATAAGTGGATTTTAGACAAAAAGCAAAGAATACCCAAGCTGCAAACTACAACCCCTGAACATCTTGGGATCAGAAGGAACTTAAAAGAGACATCCACGGAATTCCCAGGAAGAGATAATAGAGATCTCCTGAGTATGTTGGGATCACAACAGGTAGCAACTAAGGAAAAATGGCAACAAGTCATGAGAGAAGGAGATGGTTGAGTGACAGAAGCAACAAAAAGGGAGGAAAAAAAGAGAGATCTTGATAAAGGAAGCCAGTGTGGGGTTGGAAAGAGACCAGGTGCTAGGGAAACCTCCAAGAACTCACAGGATGTCCCTGGCTAGCACCTCAACCAATAGTGGAGAGGGTGCCTAAACAGGACTTCCACT